>CM021529.1:10850933-10871915 GCA_010994315.2 Pisaster ochraceus
CCCAACTATAGTTAGGATCGCAGTAAACGCAAAGCACCCCCATGAATAAACTTAAAACTTAATAAATAGTACTAAAGTAAAGTATCATATTCATATCGTAGTATGAAGTTTTTAAGACCACTTTCCCTTGACCCCTTGCTTGAGAAAATTTGAGATTAATTAGAATTGTTGTTTTCCGAGAGAAGGGAAACTAAATGCGTAGGCTTACTTTGAGACTGAGTGAAAGCGTCACCCGCTGTCAAAAGCCTCTGAAAACACTTTTTACACCGAGTAAGCGGTCCATTACCTGTTGAAGTCTATGGGCGATCCCAACTATAGTTGGGACGTCCCAACTTTAACACTCAAGTTGGGACCAGTCCCAATTATAGTTGGGACAATCGCCAAGTTGGAATGGAACAGGGCCAATCCACTTCATTGGCCCTATTTATGGCCAGGCCTAGCAGTAGCAGTGTAACACTAGCACTAGCAGTAGCACTAGTACTTTACTTAATAGTAGCAGTAGCAGGTTTGTTTTTATTTTAAAAAGGCCTGCAAAAAATTCACACTTCTGAATGATCGATGGATACATATTTTATATTGTCATGACACGGGCGATCGATCATATCAGGCACACCGTAATTTGTTAAGATGAATAGGCCATTTACAAATTCTAGTCGGTAAACAAAAATCTTCTAAATTGCAAAATAAACAGATTGAATGTTGTTTTAAAAAAAACTAATAAAAAACCCCCAAATATGTCCTTTAAAATACATAAATAAACTCAACACAGAAAATATATTAAGAAACCCACCCATTAGGACAGACCATGATTATGATAAACTTAAAAAGAAGAGTAACTCAAACACTGCGGGATGCTGCGACTCAAACATCTGCCAATCAAGGGTTGCGATAATCGTCATCCTCGATCCTCACAACAGTCCTAGTTCTACGACTGTTGCAATTTATCACTTCTACTAGATGATGGGACCAAGAGCATCGAACATACGATTATCATGGTTATAGTGCCAATACTGACTGCTGTATGCGGTCTCCCTCTGGCATTGTTATTCTAGGGGCTTGAGTAGACTCACTAACTGGGGGCTGAACTCCCTTTTTGGGAGGCATGGGTATCATCCACAGGAGCGTGGCTGGTAGGAATGCACTACCTCCCCAACTTAAAATGACATAAAGCAAGTTCATTACTGTTTATCACATTGCAGGCTGCCAGTGCATCAAATACCATGTGAATGATATTGAACGGTTGAACAGCAAGAAGGCATTACCTTGATTGTATTCTTGATTCGCGACATTCATTTTCTTTGCGCTGTCGCCGTTATTGCAATACAATTTACTGGAGAAGAGATATACGTATCAAACAAACATCTTGCTCAAAATGAGTTTGATCTAGATTTGTAGACTTGACTCCCCGTGTCAGATGAAGATGCGCCCTCTAACGGGAACCGATGAAAGACTAGCCTCCCCAATCAAGACTACCCTGGTGGTGATAGTTGCCATGTACAGTACCCCAACACTGGGTCAGATATCTTATACATGTAATATGCACTGTGTAAGAATGTTGCAAATGAAATCAAAACGTGTGTCCTCCTCAAATTAACACTGCAAGTGGTGTTCAAAGAAGGTGCTTTAAAGTAATCATTTTCTTCTTCTTCCAATGCAGTATCGGGGACACCATGAGCTCTCTTCCATATATTCTTCCATCCTTGGACGC
This sequence comes from Pisaster ochraceus, assembly GCA_010994315.2. Taxonomy (NCBI): domain Eukaryota; kingdom Metazoa; phylum Echinodermata; class Asteroidea; order Forcipulatida; family Asteriidae; genus Pisaster; species Pisaster ochraceus. The sequence goes on from CM021529.1 coordinate 10,852,642, forward strand.
TTCCACTTTGCACTATCTGGCAGAATGTTCCAAGAACTACGCGCTCATGAACGGCATCATCAAAAGGGTAAAAGGCAGCCTGGACTCCTCAGAGGTCGCGACCTACATACCGCACACCTTGTTCCCATCTCCGCTGCCACGTAAATTGTACAATTTAGCCAATGAGATGCAAGATAGCATCAATGAATTGGTACTGAGGGTAGCCAATGATAAAGAGTTTCTATCGACTGCTTTAAAGAGGTTTGTTATGAAACTGAGGACACCTCCAACCTCTCCAAAATCCTTCAACATTGCAAGGGTAGAGATTGATATTTTGTTTGAAAAAGCCTTTGGAGTGCCACGGCAGCCCGGGGCTGTATACTTCCCAGAGAGCTGAGAAAGATTACAGGAATGTTATTGGCCCAATGACCAGGGAACTAATTGTAAAGCGCATTGATACGTTGTTGTTAGTTGCTGAGTGGTCTAGAGCATCGAACTCAAGTTCTGATGCCTGGGTCATCAGGGTGTGGGTTTGAATCCCAGTCACGACGCATGTGTTCTTGGGCAAGACACTTGACTATAATTGCTTCTCATCACCTGAGAGTATATGGGTACCTGCAAGGGTAGAGGTTGTTGTGAATGATTAGCAACCTGTTCGCTGCGGGGCTGCATATTCAAAGGGAGTTGAGATGGTTTCAGGAACGCCTAGGGACCAATGAACAGGGGTAGTAATAGTGCAAGGCATTTTGATGTTTAAAATAGCCTAGTAAATCATCCTTTGTTATTAATACAATTTTACCACTCACCTATTAGCAGGGCAGACACTGTTCCCAATTAATGAAAGTGTCTGTAATTTTACAACAATGTCATTCTGACAGCACTTTCAGTCTTGGGTAACTCTTAGAATGAACCTTGCTATCTTAAGTTCTTTGTTCCGTTAAAGAAGATGATTTTTACTTTTTATCTCCACAGTACTATAGCTGTGGATGATTTCACAGCAAAACTTTTCAACATTTTTCAAGAAGTGGAGAAAGAGGGACTGAAAAAGGTAGAATAATGACAAATATTCCCTGTGAAAACAATGAGAATAATGATGTCACTAAAACAAAGGTCTTATGTTGAGCATTGACAATTTGTAGTTTTAGCTGCAACTTGATGATAATCCCAGGTAAAGGTACCTCTTAGGTGTGTCTAAACTCTCGTTTGGACAGACGCAACTGTCTTTCGGACCGATAGTCAAAATGTCAGTCGAATTGTTTCACAGTCAAATAATTTTGTCGAAATTTTGCAGAAATAAAATATATAAAAACTACCTTTCAGTAACCCTAAATGTAATCAGTGAAAGAAATTGTTGTTGTTGGCATTCTTTATGATTGGGAAGAGATGTTTGTAATCAAATTTACCCAGTCAGTTTCCCTTGTTGCTAAGTACCTGATTATTACAGAGGTTAACTTATTATTCTGAAACTAGTACAAACTTCACAAAAAGGGAAGTTGTCCTCAAACACAAAGGAAAACTGATGCCCTGTTTTTCAAAATGAATGAGTTTATAATCGTTTCAAATTTTTAGTTGAAATATGTGATATTCCTCAAAGCCTGTTTTCCTGTGTGTTTTCTTTTGGTTTTTGTTTGTTTGAAGCCTATATCTCTTTGTGTGGTACGGCCAGATTACATGGTAGACACTTCAGGTCCAGAGTTGGCTCTGAAACAGGTGGAAATAAACACCATGGCGGCCGGTATGGGAGGAATTGGCCCACAGGTTGCTGACTTGCACAAGTAAGCATAAAGGACACAATTTCATGCCTCTGCTTCACCATAAACAAAGAGCATGCGCATACAGAAGCAGGGAATTCCTCGCTTACGTCAAGCTTATTTCACAGGTTAGCAGGGAACTTTTAATTGTGCCTGTGCATACGCCATGCTACTAGGCATTCTTGGCTTACACAGCTGGCGCAGAAATTCTGTGCTAGTCCTGTAAGCGAAGAATGGTGATCTCAAGCTTCGCAGAATTTTGCGGTAAGCAGAGCCATGAAACTGGGCACAGGTATGTGGACTGAGGAACTCTTCTTTTCTAAGGGTTATTAAGGAAAAGGAATGTTATCTGTGGGTTGTCATGGACACAAACTTCAAGTTTTTACCGTAAATATGCAAATAAGAAAATTGCATCAGGCCCAAGGAAAACTGAGGGGCAGTTGGTATTCCCTACATTTAATAATACTTTACATTTATACTGCGCTTAATACTATGTTTCTAAGTGCTACATTATTTATCTTGCAAGGTATGTGGAGCTACGTACGTTTGAAGTATGAGACTATTGCTTTACATAGCACCATGTAATGGTTTACGAGGTGCTGTGGCACAATATGCAGCCAATCAAACCAGGAACACCGGGGCGGACCCCTTCTCTTTACATTTATATATGATTCATCATTTGCAGGTATAATGTTGGCCTATGTGGGGATTTGAATGTTGAACTAGCGGGTAACCGAGCAGTGGAAGCTATAGCTGAAGGTACAGCTGAGGCGTGGAGGCTGTATGGACTATCAAGGTGAGAGGTAGATGGGGAAACTTGGGGACTTTTACTTTTTGGTGGACTTTTTGTAATTATCTTCACTGCAGTGGATTTAGATAAATTAGTCTCAACATTTCAACTAGCCTGCTCTAGTCATCGTTGCAAGACAGAATGATTGTACCCTTCCAAAACATACATAACATTATATAAAGTGTGGGATATTGGTGGATCATTTTATGTAGTAAACAAACACTGGAGCAGTTTGGGTTGAGCAGTTAAGAGCACCGGACTCAAGCCCCGGTGTTTCTGATCAGCAGAGTATGGGTTCGAGTCCCAGTATTGACAGTTGTGTTCTTAGCAAGAAACCACTATGGTAGTGTCCTTTGGATGGGACGTAAAGCCGTTGGGCCCGTGGGTTGTGTAACGCACATAAAAGAACCCAGTTACACTTGTCGCTAAGAGAAGTGGTTTGTCCCGGTGATTCACGGCAGTGGCTGCTGAATGTGCTGTATCACCCTGTAAACCTGTGATACATATTTTGGTCTCGTAATAAAATAAATAAATAAATAAAGTAAAAAACGTGTCTTAAAATGTTTCTGTTTGTTCAAGCATCCTGAGTACCTAATTGGCCATATGTACTAATTGTCTTCATTATGCTTCCACCAGTGCATGGGTTTTATTTGTGATTTCAAACCATGAATACAACGTGTTCGACCAGTGCTGGTTGGAGCACACAATACGACAGATTAACCCTGCCATCAAAGTGATGAGGAAGACATTGACTGACGTTGGACAACGAGGGACTCTGAGCAAGGACAGAGGGTTGTTCATGTGAGTAAGATTACAGAGCAAGAACTAATCGTGGTTTCATGGTTGGATTTTCTACACAGAAATCCAGTGTAGTCACCAATGATTTATTTACATCTAGCTGACCAATAGGTAGAGACCAACAATGCATCTTGGGAAACCGAGTACAGTTGAAACTAAATCAAGCTGCCGAGATGGATGCCATGCTGTAGTTTACATGTAACTATGTCAGGTTTTATAATTGAGTACTTTATGCTGCAGAATCAGTGTGACACTATTTCTGCCGATGTTGCTTGTTGATGGACTCTAATTTCACTCAGAATCATTTGCGTGCCGATTATGCGCATTGGGACATGCATATGGGCTATGTATAACCAACCTGAGGTAACATTTGGTCTGATCGTCTTTTCTTCTTTTCATTTGGTGTGCTTGGCTTCTTTTATTTCCGTTTAGACTAAAAGTTTGAGAAGGTTCTTTCATGAAATATTGCTCCATCTATAGCCAGTGTTTCGCTTTCTTTCAGGGATGGCAGTGAAATAGCTTTGGTGTACTTCAGAGCTGGTTATGCACCAAGGCAGTATATGACAGAAATGGTGAGTCTGCATCTGTACAAAAAGGAGCACATTGTGGTCTGGGATCTGTGGTTGACTGTTGTGGTTGACCCTAACTGTCCAAACTCCCGTTCAGGAAGTTAGTTGTTTGACTTTTGTAAGATATGGCATGGTACTGCAGATCCAAATAACAGATGCTTTTTATTGGAACAGGCAACCCAATCTTATTCAGAGTCCAAACATTTGGGTTTTGAGTATTTTGTGGCATTCAGAGCGATCTCTCGTAGCCAAAGAAACAAGGGCTTAGGGTTAATGAACAAAACATGATTTGTCAAAATTCTTGAACTCTGCGTTTTACAAAGTTCCTGTACACTCAAGAACAGGAAAGCCTACAGTACCTTAGGACACAACCTACATCAGGAGGCTGGTCCCGCTTAGTTAATCAATCTAGACTCATGCTGAGGAACCTTTGCCATGGTTAGTTAACTCGATTCAGGATTAGGTGACTAACCGAGACCAAGCATACATGGTTAACTAAGAAACCTTTACCAAGTACAAGTGAAGAGTTGTTAACACATACCATTGTAAGAAAATCTTTAACGAAAAATTTCTTTGAAGGATGTTTAATCATGATATTTGAATTTACAAAGTGCATCTTATCAATATTCAATTGACGATAGTTGAGTTGTTGTTGGTGTTGTTTTTGTCAAGTATTATGTAAATGCTGGATTAACGATGATTAACATAATGCCAGAAATTGCAAGAGAGAGAAGAAGAAATAAAGAAACGTTGAGGAGAAGTTAGTGGAACTTTCATTAATGATTGTCCTTGTCTTTTGTATGGACTTTATCTATTGGTAAACAAAAACAGGAATGGAACGCAAGAATTCTCATTGAGCGTTCCAAGGCTGTCACTTGCCCCTCGGTTAACTTCCAACTAGCTGGTACTAAGAAGATCCAACAGGAACTATCAAAACCTGGAGTTCTAGAGAAATATCTTTCAGATGAGGGCGCCATTGCAAAGATCAGAAGCACTTTTGTCCACCAGTATGACCTTGGTCTTGTGAGTACAACAATGAATTATTAAAGGGAGAGTTATTAATTATGAATTATTGAGGGGGGATATTTTGGTGGCCGTCAAATGAGTTGACAAACAAAGGGACACTTTCTTGGTGTATCATGGTGGATCGTTCTACAGAGTTGCCAACTCTCCCTGATTCTGCAAAAAGTTTCCTGAAATTTGAAAACCTCCCTGATTTTCTCCTGTGAGAAACCTTTTCTCCTGTTATGTTGAATGTAATTCTAAATATCTCTCTGATTGTTGTACAAAATCTTTCTGAATGCAAGATGCAAATGATGGCAGCTCTGACATGTGTTCTAGAGCATTGAACTTAAGTCGTAGTGGCTGAGTTATGGTAGTGTTGGTTTGTGTGCCATTCAGCAAGGCACTGGGACTATAATTGCTTCTCGTCACCAAGGACTAAATGGGTACCTGTGAGGGTAGAGGTTGTCTCTGCTGCTGGTGCTGAATAAGGAGTTTAGAGGCGCTTTGAGGGTCCTGAGCTTAAAAAAGCCCAAAGTAAATACACATTATTATTATAAATTATTTTAAAACGGTTAGTTTGCCAAGTTGGAATCTGCAAAGGACCATTTAGAAAATTACACTTAGTTAAGGCACTATAAAATTTACCCCATATTTTAAGTTGGATGTTCAAAACAGCCATCTAGATGACAAAGTTATGAAGCAAGAACAGTGTCTTTGCTGACAGCTGCAGTTTTATGAGCACAGATGGAAATAATAATAATGTTTGTTCCCCTTGTAGACGGAAGAAGGAGATGCAGCAGCTGCTTTAGGTATCAAGAATCCAGAGAGGTACGTCTTGAAACCTCAGAGAGAGGGTGGAGGTAAGCAGACAGTAGGTCAAAGAAAGAGAGAAACTAACATCATTTGGCCTGATTTAAAAAAAAATAATTTAGGACTCTAACTAAAGGTATCATAATAACATCAAGGTCATTTTGTATGTTACGCAGTGGACATTATTAAAGTATATAATATGGGTTTTTAGGCATTGCATTGTGAGGTATCAATGCTGCGGAGTAAAATAGATAGCAGAGACCAACATCTCAATAACTCTTCGGTCTCCTGACAATTACTAGAGCAAGCTAGTCGAAACATTGAGGCCAATAAAGAACACACTCCGCGGCAGTGAAATTAGTAGTGAGAAGTCCTCTCATCACTAAGCGAAAGTAGTATCCCCGGCCGATTTTCTACCTTCCGCCCAGGTAGTAGTTAATAAGGAGGACAGTTCTTTTCAGAACTAAGTATCTTCCAAATTCCAAAATCTACTCTGCGGCAGTAGAATAAATAGCAAGACAAGTTCTCAAGATCAAATCTACACGGTGTAGATATCTGTACATGGTGCTGCTGCAAATTGGCGTGTCATAGCTGAGCGGATAAGAGCACCGAAATCAGGCTCTGGTGTTTCTGATCAGCAGCTGTGTAGGTTCAAGTCCCGGTCGTGATACTTGTGTCTTTAAGCAAGACACTTAACTATTATTGCTTTGTCCTTCGAATGGGACATAAAACCGTAGGTCCCGTGTGTTGTGTAATGCACATAAAAGAACCCAGTGCAGTTATCGTAAAGAGAAGGGGTTCGCCCTGGTGTTCCTGGTTTGATTGGCTGCATATTGCACCACAGCACCTTGTAAACCATTACATGGTGCTATGTAAAGGAATAGGTCTCATACTTGAACACGTAGCTCCACATACCTTGTAGGAAAAATACTGAGCACTTTGAGACGCCCAGCGGGAGTAGATAAAGCGCTATATAAGAACTGCGTATTGTTATTATAACTAAATTGAACATTCATATTTACATTGTGTTTCACATTTTACAAGTGTACAATTTGACAATGCCTTGCTGTCCAGCTATGATGCTCCTGGGTAACTTTTCTCTCGCTGATCTCTTTGCAGGGAACAACCTTTATGATGAAGATTTGAAATCAGAGCTGGAGAGGCTGAGTGGACAAGTGGAACGAGGAGCATACATCCTGATGGAAAAGATCCAAGGACAGGTTTTTCAAAACTATGATATACAACACACCACGGGACCCGCAGTCAATGATATGGTCACTGAGTTTGGACCATTTGGAGTGATATTAAGGTGAGCATGTAGGTAGTGGAGCAAAGTTTGTGTGATGTGGTCAACGAGTTTGGACCACTTAAGAGTTTTATTATGGTGTAATATTTTGGAACACCCTCCCCAGTGCACACAACAATATTAAGCTATATGGTCATTAAGGTTGGACTTTTGGATTTAGTAAAGTGAATGAATGTGATAGATGTTAAATTTGCATCGGGGATAAAGAATATTATTTGGTTTTACCTATACACTGATGTGTGTAAAGCACTGTATACTCAGTACTTGCCCCGAGTCATGGGAAAATACAAATCTATAGGCCTATTACTCGGGTGGGATTCGAACCCATGACCTTTGCCAGTTCTAGAGCAGATGTCCCAGTAGCTAGAGAGGCAGTTTGAAGTTGATGAAGGTTTTCAGTCCAATAAAAGTTCACTCTATATTTTTGGACAGTTGATTTAGTTGACAGTTGATTTAACGACTATATTTAATCAAGGCAAGCGTATGAGTCTTGAGTGTATCAGTGGCACACCCAACTGGAACCAGCCAAAACCAAAGGGCTTGCCAATTTTTATTTGATTATTATTATTTTTTGTCATTGACCAATCAAGAGAAAAACATAAAAGAGATGGGAAAATTGAAACCCAAAGGAGTTGTAGAGGCACGGGAAGGATGAGCCTTCACTAAAACACTTCTGCAATAACCTTAACCTGACGTCTAAAACATAAAATGGATCTCCTGCACTTACATTGATTTTAATCCTCCAATCAATAGCTCACAACACAAGTAGCACACCACAGTCACCTATATGAAGGGCAACAGGTCACCACTAGGCTGGCTACATGTACAATTTTACGCTACCCATTCCGATTCAACTAGCCCTCAAAATTCTGTGATAAAAATACGATATGATTTAAACACAAAACAATACTCACAGAGAGCTGTGGGACATTATCCCTCCCAAGTAAACAGTATTCTGAGCATGTGGCCTACAGAATAGAGAGAAATACCCGCAGAAAGTAAATGTGCACTCTCTTGCTCAAAGCTAAAATGGAAAAGAGAAAGGTCCAAAAGTAATGGACACAAACTTTAAGTTTTACACTAAATACACAAATATTAAGTTGCATCAGGCCCAAGTAAGATTGAGGAGGCACTTTCGTTTACTACAAAGCATTGGAAGGGTGAGGAAAATGTTTGTACAACCCCTAAAACCATTTTGTATGTTTATATTGTATTAGGCATTTTGGAGTCCCAACATATTCCCCCAAGATCTACATCATATCTAAGCCTTATTTCCTTCTCAGTCCCTCCAAAAGCAAAATCCAGGGTCCAATTTCATAAAGCTGTTAAGCATAAAAAATTGCTTAGCAAAGACAAATCTTGCTTTGCAGAAACAGATTACTGGCCAAAATATCTTGTATAGTGTATTGATTGTGCCTGGTTTCCTGCTGTTTTTTGCTTAGTAGACACATTTGCTAAGCACCATTTATGATAAACATCTTTATAAAATTGAGCCGTGGTTGAACCACCTGTTGCTTTATTTACAGTTTGTCTCTCATGTTGATTTACAAATATTTGTATTTCTCTAGTCGTGGCGATGAGGTGCTGATGAACAAAACAACCGGTTACTACATGAAATCGCGCAACGTCAATGTTCAAGAGGGCGGTATATCCTTCGGCAGTGCCTCAATGGACAGCGCGGCGCTTGTCTAATACAGTGACAAGTTCATGGCAGGATCCCTCCAGGTTTGTTTTGCTGTCATGTTGTCAGCAGGTTGACAAGCAAACTATACTATCCTCAACTCTACCTACATCTACCCTGCCTGGGAGCATGGATAAGGTAGTGTCGTCCTAACTTGATACAATAATCAGGCTGACAGTGACAGTAAGCAGGGTGAAGGCCAGAGGGGAATCTAGGGGCTGGCTGTTTTTTGGACGACCTACTTGATCCTCTATTTGTATTTAAAAGTAACACAAGTGACGAACAAATTGGATGACTTGGTTCTCCTATTTCCAGCAAAGTTGGACCTCCTATTAAACAATTCTCAGCCAATTCCCTTTCGCAAACACTTTACATACAGAATGTGCTATATAAATGTAGGGAGAGGACATTTTGGACTTTTGATAAAGTTCAGTCTAATTTTACTATTGCCTGGTGAGAACAAACCTGCTAATTGCTCCATAAAAAAGACATCATGATACTTGATTTACTTCTGTAGTACTGAAGGGATAATGTTCTCAAAGGCTCCTTGAGATTTAAACCTCGGGGGTTTCATATCAATTTGTTTGGGCCCCTTTTCAAGTGTCCACACAGTCATTGCCTTCCAAAAATTACTCTGTGTCAATTTTTTACTTAACTGAAAAGACAAGCAAGGCTTTGACTTCTTACAGGAATATAAGGGGAAAAGAGAATTACCAGATGCAAACTACTTACCAACAGAAAGAACCTATGGTGTAAATGCAAAAATTAGTTAGAGACCTGACGTTTCGACCCTCGGAGTCTTTCTCCAAAACACAACACACAAAAACACGTATACTGGTGTAAGAAAGACAACATAATCCGTCAGCACACTGATATGAAATATTGAATTTTTATTAAAGAAAAATCATGTACTTTTTAGGATATTTATTGCTATTTTAGCAGAATTTATCACCATTTTGTATGTAAAATCACGGTTTCAGCAAACCGAGTCTCTTCAAATCACCGTAAATACAAACCGTGCCACCATGAGACCTTAAAAGTGATGTTAGGGAAGGTTCTGGTCTAACTAGTTATCTAAAAAGTGTTCTGATTGGACCTTGCTAAGGCTTGTACTATTTGTATCGAAGAAGATGATTGCCAATGATAATCCCACTTTACACACCTCACTATCGCTCAAGTTATGCGTCGCTCATGTACATGTCTGTTGTAATGTACAGTACATGATCCCTCTCCACACAGAAAGACTTACATTTTGTTGCAATTGCACAATGCACAAAATTGAGTAAAATTATTTTAAATAAATAGGTTGTCAAATAATAAATCACAAGGGAAACTGACTAGGTAAGTTTTAAATGATTTGGGGTTAAACAAAGAAAAATAGACTAGAGCGGGATTTGAACATCAGTAGTTTGTATGAAACTCTTTCCAAAACACAGAGCCGAATAATTCAATTGGTTGACGTAGTCTTAGAGTCTCACCGTACAGGGCAGTTTTTACATGCAACTTGGAGGCAACCAACTGCACTGCATGTGAACTAACAACTTTGAAATTATTTTCTAACATTGTCTTGAAAACTGAAATATGAATCTCTGTTCATCTTGTCTATCGCAAGGTACAGGGTTTCCCAAAACTACTTTATGTGTCTTGATTATATTTTCTAATATTGTCAATGACTGTTGAAATTGAGTCTGATTCATGCATTGTACTTCAAAAAATATATACAAATAAAAAAGACAAAAGCAAATTGTTGTTGCCAGAAAATATCTTACGAGATATGGGGTGGGCCAGAATCATTTTCATTAACTAATTTTTTAACTAAATAAACGGACTTGAAACAAAGCCTGTATATTTATGCAACTTATTACGTAATTTTAAAAAGTATGTTAAGCATATTTTGTATGGAATCATAAATTACAATGTGAAGTATATTATTTATAGGTAACGAATAATACCAATAGTTTACGTACAGCACCTCATTGCAGTCCAATAAATGAGTCGTTGCAGTGTACTGTATATACACCTTCACTGCTGATGAAAGTGGTGTTGATTTTCCCTCTTGTTTATGGTCCTCGGACTTGATTTGGGAGGCTTTCAGGACCCACGGTGGCAGCAGACTTACCAGGTAAATCCACTGTCCTTTTAAATGAGTGGATGTTGAGAATTAAGCAAACAGTACATTACCTGGTATCTACTAGCACCTAGTGTCCTAAAGTCTCTCATTTTGTATTGCTGGTTAGCGGAAAATGATGCTGAGCAAAGTTTGTTTTGGTCAGCAGCACTAATAGAACTATGTCTGCTGACAGACTTTTAAGTTGGTCACAGGTCTTCTAGAGTTGGATTTGTATAGCAGATTGTTCACCTAGTCCTGTTTGGAGAAAAGGGCTGCATTTCATTGTACTGCTTACCACACAATTGTGTGACCTGTAGAGTGTGTAACTCTATGGGCTCTAAGCGGGCCCTGATGCCTTTTACGAAGCAAACAAAACAGTTGTTACAAAAAGGGCTCACATTGAAAGAACTTCTCCACGAGCCCCCACGTCCCGTGGCTCAAAACCTTAAGTGGACCACCAACTTTTTAAAAACTTAATTTTGGTCTTATATTTACAGGTTTGAATTGAAAAAGCTGATGTAATTCTTTAAAAGTATGGGTTTAAAAGACACTGGGCTAGCTGCTGGACTTGTTTGGTTGGGAGGTCATCCGAGCCCAATGCTAAAATAACGGAACTCTGACCAGTGGTCCAGTTTGTATTTATGGATCTAAAGTAAATTAAATTTCATTCACTGTATCAACTGAGCAAGATCTGCTTAGTAAGATCTGCTAAGCAAGATCTGCTAAGCAAGACCTGCTAAGCAAGACCTGCTAAGGAAGATCTGCTACGCAAGATCTTCTGTCAGGATTTTTCTGAACACCTGCTTCGCGTTGCCAGAATGTACACCCTTGAAGAATAGACTTAACCAAATGGAGTCATGGATACTTCAGAAAATTTAATATTCCTTCTAATCAACAATTGTACAGTCAATAAATAGCACATAACCCAAAACATCAAACCAGTACAGATAAAATGTAATAATATACATGTATTGCACACAATCATTGCAATGAATTACAATAAAATCAGTACTGATGATATAGGATTGAAAATATGTACACAAATTAATTCCATTGTTTTTGATCAGTCACATAGTGGAATGCAGTGTATACCTTCTTGGTACTTGAGTAAAACATGTTGCACCTGGGCCCAATTTCATAAAGTTGTTTACCTTTTAGCAAATTTGTGTGCTGACTATCCTGCTTGTAAGTGTGACGTTATCCCACTATAAGCCACGTCCACTTCACACAAACAGGATCCACTTATTACCAGGAACCCATAGGAGTTGCATTGAGCTAGGTTTTCTTTGATGATCTATGAAAGAAAACTTTCTGTCATAAGAAAGACCTTTAAGTGGGTGACTTTTGGTTGAAATTACACACAAACTGTGTTTGCCAGCTTTAGAGCCAGAAGTAGTGAACACTTGAGTGGTGCAGCAGATATGCATGCCTGTGACTCAATGACTAAACGGGATAGCAGAAAAATGGGCCAAGCAAAAGTGCATTTCATAAAACATAAGGAAGATCTGACAGAGAGGTATGCACATTCATGATGAATTTGCATTGTCGCATCACTAATCTGGCCCAATTTCATAGAGCTGCTGAAGCAAAAAAAAAAAAAATGGCTAAGCACACACAAATTATGCTTACCAGAATAAGGTGCCCAGCCAAACTACTATGTCATATCTGCAATTTGTGGCTGGTATCCTGCTAATTTCTGGCAGAAAATGTTTTAGCAGTATTTTCTGCTTAAGCAGCTCAATAATATTGGGCCTGTTTGTAGCCGAGCCACTCACAAGTTACACAAGTTACCACGCTTCTTGATTTGCTTATGGTAAGCAGTGGTTATAAAATAGACATTGTGCTAAGCAGAAAGCATCTGCTTACAAGCCAAGTGAAATTGGCCCCTGATTGTGGTTGAACTTCCATTCCAACACTAGTTATGTGACTGTTAAAACCAACAGATGGCCATCATCAAGTTGGGTCAAGACAACTTGAAAAACGATGGTCTGCACTAAGCATAAACTAAAACATGTAGCCTCTACCACCCCCTTTTTATAGGGAAACTTCTAACTTAATAAGGGTGGACTTTTAAAGAAACTTTTAGGGAAAACAAAAAGAGTGGTTGCAAATTGAAAGACATAATTTTTTCTTGAATAGTTGTTTACAGAGACAGGCTTGAATTTAATTTCTTAAGGGTCAAGTTATGGAAAAGTGGTTTTAAATTGAATTGATATATACATTTTTGACGGGCCAAGATCAAATTTCATGAGCTGCTTATCGGCACAAAATTTATAAGTACAGAAGGATTAAGTGAGCAGCCAGAATGCCACATAACTTAACATTTGTTATCAGTATGATTTTCCCTCCTGCCTGGTAAGCAGATATATACCTTTACCAAGCTGCAACCATCTTGGTCATGTTCCCTTTATCCTGTAAAAGTAATGAATGCTAATACTCATGAAAAAAATGGAGCCAGACTGTTTTCTTTTCCAGCCTCAGTTTGGTTACAATTATTTGGATTTGAGAAAAATCAAGATGGCTGCACCATGATAAAGGTCTATTGGATACAGAGAAAAAGTAGGCCACACCTTGAGGAAACCTTTAGCCTAATGTCAATTCCAACTGACAATTTTGTGAGTTGAAATGAACAAATCCTTAACAGGTTCAACTGAACCACAAACATGCTTCTATCACTCCAGTAGCAATCAAACAATATACAGAGCCTCACTTTAGAAACAAGGCGCCATACAATTTCACTTCCAGCCTCAGTTTGGGGTGTTTTTTGGCCACCCTGACCAGAAACAAGTTTCTTACGTAAAATTTACAGAATGAAACAATTTCCGAGAGCCACAAGAAGAATGGGTCGGTAACAAGAAACAGTTTGTGATGTTGGTCTGTCTCTTGAAAACTACTATTCTCAATATCTACAGTCTTTTGCTCTATTTTCAAGTTGTGGACCTTCAGTCTTTATAGTTTTATCAACATTTTTAATTTTTAAAAGAAAACCATAAGATAGTCTTGGTTAGTTTGTAAAATGCCATCTTGAAACCAAGCCTAACCAGGCCACTGACTTGGTTATTGTTGTGGCCGGAACAGCTGTTTCACAATAGCTAAACTGACCATGCAAAAATGCTTAACCAATGACTGAAGCTCAAACATTTCTGGTGCAGAGTCGCCAAAACATGCCCCTAGTTTTGTTGCTTTACATAGGGAAGCAAAACAAGATGGCTGGACTGTGTCAAAGGTCAGATACAATAGTCTTTACTAAGCCTTAAAAGTATGTTTTGAAAAAACTAATCGAAAAATAGTTGATGGTCTGACATTTCGACCCAAGCCGAGTCTTTCTCGAAGGCAAAATGACAACACAACACGCATAAACAAGTGTACTGGTGTAACAGAAGCAGTCAAGTGGAAATAAATGAAAAGAGAGATCAAGGCAGAAAGCACACAGAAACAAAATCAAGGGATGAAGAATGGAAAAGGGGGTAGAGGGTAGGAGGGTAGTTCAACCACCAACCATTTGCCTGATCTTGTAAGATAACAGTAATAGCAATTGATAGCATACAACTTTTCAAATTATCTTATACTTTGCTGTTTGCAAGACTCTCCAAAGTTCTGTGACTTGCTTCAAAAAGGGGAAAACAGACAAAATGAAGTCAGTTTCAAAAGCTGCAAATGTGATTCAATAATAAAATACAAAAGTCATACTCACTAGAAAAAAACAACCCACAGATTCACTTAACAACCACTTCAAATATTCATAAAAAGATTTGTAATACCGTATTGAAAGCATTTTCTTTTATACCATGCATTCACCTGAATCAATTACAAACCTACAAGATAGGAAATTCACTGTACAAGTTCATATTAATGTATCTCTTTGGTTCACATTTTGTTACTCTTTATACTATTTATAACTTTAAGCCTTTAAGAGTTGTGTTAAACCTGGACTCTATCAGCCATTTGCGAATTAGCTGTGATGCTAGTTTCTGGTACGCTGACTTTCTTTGTCACAAGTAACTGCTTAACTTTGAATTCCCCAGACTAAAGGCAGTGTTGCTAAGTCACATGGTTTAGGGCTTTTGTGTAGCAATCTCCAGGGCCCAGTCCAATTTCATAGAGCTGCTTAAGCACAAAAACTAGCTAAGCACAAACAAATTATGCTTACTAGTAAAAGGTTACCAGCTAAAATATATTTTCCCATGTAGCATCTGTGACAAAATTTTGTTAAGCAATATTTTCTGCTTAAGCAGCTCTATGAAATTAGCCCTGGTTTCACTATGGCATACCAGATTAATTCAAAATTGTGTATGGGTGTTAGCCGTCTCTTATGCAGCATACTCAGCTCGGGAATTCAATTTTCAGCAGTCATTTGTAACTTAAGCAAGTCATTGTACCAGAAAGTATTCAAATCTAATTCACCAATGGCTCGTTTCATGTCACTGCTCACCACTAGAGAATAATCAGCACCCATGGTAGTAAAAGTCATTTTATATATATACATCAGTGAGCAATTTTAGCTTGTGTGGAATTTTGTAAATAAGTTTAACTTTCATTTTAGTTTTACCCATACACAGATGTGTGTAAAGCACTGTATGCTAAGTACTTTACCTGAGTCCTGTGAAAAATCCACAGGCATTTTACTCGGGTGGGTTTCAAACCCATGACCTTTGCCATTTTAGAGCAGATGTCTTGCCACTAGATCGCTAGACCACCGCTAGACTGTCTTACCACTCGACCACCGAGATTGCCCGGTAGCTAGAGCAAGTACTGTGTCTGTTCTATCACAGGACTCAGGAAAGTACATTGTACAGTGCTTTACACACAGCAGTGTATGGGTCAGTAAAAACAAATAATATTCTTGCTCCCGGATGCAAATTTGACATCTATTTATCTTTCATACTTTGACAGTATTCCTTGTTTATTACATACACCTGTACATGTCTAGACCTTTCTCATACTGCATCAGCCTTTCATACAATACTCCTGTATTGTAAAAAAGATACCCGACTGTTTGTCATTCCAGCCTCAGTTTGGTTATAATGCTCTTAATGTAAGAGAAGCAAAACAGCTACGCCATGATCAACTTGAATTCCCTTAGTTGCTCCGCTAAAGCAGAGCCTTCAAAATGAACTTTTACTTATTACATCTCCTGGCTTTATTTAAATTATCAAAGGGTAGCCATTGGCTGAATTACGGATGCTATTTACATAAAGAACCTTGGTTAAACTGTCCGAGTACACAATCACTGGCATTGGTGGCCATGACTACAACCACTGGCTGTAGGGGTGCACCCCACTAAATAAACTCCCATAACATGAAGTTCAAAATGCCAACTATTAAAAAGCACAAAAAAATACTTAGAAGTCTCATAGCTTTTTACAGTAAAGGGAAAAATATCAATTGACTCTTGAACTTTTATCAGCCCATTCTGATATGGGTCCCGGCGAGTTATTCTCACTCCAAATAAAAACACTCCTACACCAGTGTAATTTTCCCTAACGTCTGAGCATCAATCTTGAAAGATGTCCCTACATCTCTTGGCGAATGACCATTTATTTGAGGGCCTCTGTCATCCAAAATACCTAAAGTTGGAAGTCAACAACAGAACAATATTTTTACACTGTACCCCTTTTATTAGGCTCTCAAATCTGTCTAACACAGAATCTTTAGAGGGCGCCTTACAAAGTATTAATGAGGCAGACACTCCGTTTTCTCTGTTTTCTCTCTATTTAGTGAAGTGCACCCGTAGGGCAATACATGTATTATGTAGACCTTATGCGTGTAATTCACAGGACCAGGGTGTATGCTCTACTCATATAGAGGTCAAAAGTTAGATGGAAATTACTTAGTCCTCATATGGAGTTGAAAAGTCTCATTAGAGCGCCACCTATTGGCAGGAGTAGGATAGGCATGTACAATCATCATCCTGACATTATGAGTTAACATGTAGTGATGAGTATAGGAATAGTCACCACAG
The DNA here is from genome assembly GCA_010994315.2 of Pisaster ochraceus. Taxonomy (NCBI): domain Eukaryota; kingdom Metazoa; phylum Echinodermata; class Asteroidea; order Forcipulatida; family Asteriidae; genus Pisaster; species Pisaster ochraceus. The sequence goes on from CM021529.1 coordinate 10,869,403, forward strand.
TTTGATTGTTCACTCAGTAATGATTCTACATCTATTCAAGTGGTCCTCGTTTTACATGATCCCCATGCTCTACCATTGGCCATGATGACAGAGTCGGTTAAAAACAGCTTTTGAATTGCTCTGTATGGCAAAAAGATTGCTTGTGGGCAACCTGCTCACTTGATTCATGAATATTTATACTTATTCAAATTTCATGATAAATTTAAATAATTCTTCAAATTTTGTTAAGGTACTTATGCCTCTGAAGTTCGTCATTCATTTCGGCTGTACTCAAGGGAGTCAGGGCACACAGTTACTAACATGTGATCTGGTTGGCTATCATGCAAAGTAGAGGCGCCCTCTGTTGCCAAGTCGCGTAGGAAATGAGATTCAACTCAATATGCAACATGTCCCATGCGTACTATACACATCTTTGCTTTTCAACTGTTTCATCACGGAGTTACCTCAAATATGACAGAAACGTATTAGGTCTATTCTTGCACATGAGGTCACTTGCTGCTACAGCTAGTCTGCCCAATATGTTGGCCACTTTGGGAGTCAAAATACATTATAAGATATGCTGTGCAATTAATTCCTAAAATGCCCACTGTACAGTAATACTAGCGGAATCAAACTCCCAAAATGGCACAAGTAAGATTTCTAATGAGATGATGTCAGATGAATTGGGTCTATAAGGCATTGAACAAGCTGAAAGTCAACGCCACTGTTGAAAATACAGCCTACCTTTACTACAGATATTGAAATATGCACACAATACTCTTAATAACAATTCATTAAATCAGAAAATAGTATAGTTTAGACTACTCCTTTGTCTTCTATAATAGCACCTCATCAATATGGCAACATGGTTTCAAGGGATATATATATATTTTTTTTTCACCGAATACCGAGTTATTAGCAAAATCGTTAAATCAATAGACCTTAGTACTGATGACGTCAAACGGTTCGTTTACCACTTTGCAGAAGAGCATCTGCACAACTGTTGAAAATGCAGGGCCCAGTTACAGTACTTAAAGGTATTCTTCAAGATTGGTAGGGCTGACAAAATAGTTGCAGAGAGTGTTCATGTTTTGTGTGATCAACAGATATATAAAATAACAGTTACCTGTGAAAATTTAGGCTTTAATCCACTGTGTGAGTCAGGAGAAAATAGTGAAAACCATGCACAATTTCCTGCATGTAAACACAATGCTCTCAGTGGTTGTGACGACCAAAATCAGCTGTTGCGTTCCCCCCTCCAGGTTTTTGGATACAGTTTTCTTGAAATAGATTTATTTCAGTGGAAAATAGCTCAAGGTTCTATAGTATGAGCTTCCTAATCAGTAAGCTTTCAGACTAAACTCAAAGGGTCTGTATACGTTTGGTAATGACTCTGAAAAATAATGGCAACAAAAACTTACCGGTACTTGGTAAGAAGTACTTGGTAAGAAGTACAGCAGCTTTGGATAGTATAATGCAGTTTGAGAAACATTTCACTTTGGAGTACTGCAGTTATGGAAAAAGATATCACTTTTTATCCCCCAAAAATTTGAATCTGAGAAGCATTCCTGTCAGTAACATTTCTCAGATTGTGTATTCCTAGTGGGGATTATTCTTCCTGCCTGGACATATTCGCTCCAGATTTTCGGCGATATCTCAAAAATGCGATCACCTTTTGAAATGAAATTTTCACAGGTAAATTTTATTGTATACATCTATATTTGTATAGGATTGAAACAATCCAACGGTTGCAAAAACCAAAGGTGTACTTTGCCTTTAAACAGTGTTTGTTCTTTTATCCTTACCAATCCTGTATAATGCCATGAAGCAATGAAATGAACAAACCATGATGTCATCAGTACACAGGGGTCTATTCTATGGAGGAACAACATTTGTTTTCTTAAAAAAAAGTAATTTTAGTCCAATCCTCAATTGACATAAATGCTTAACCAATGACTGAAGCTCAAACATTTTGGGGGTCGGGGTCACCAAATCAGCACCAGGGAGCCACAAAGGTGAAAGGCGGGGAAAGAAACCACTGAGCCAACTTGAATCCCTGAATCAAACTGTCTTTGTAGTAATCTGGTACTGATATTAAATTAATAATATTGTACTATAAAAAAGTACGTATTTAATAATATTGTTAGAGATTTTCTGAAGGCAAAAAACCAAATTGGAAATCAGATTAAAGTAGGAACAAAATCGTGCCTGATATTTATGGGATAATAAAAGTCTTTGTTTGAAGGTCACTTTTTGATGTAGGTAGGTTCAATCATGCATTCTGCCTAAGACAATATCATTTAAAGGAAAACAAAACTGCCTGGAGGTTGGTCATGCAATAACTATTGGCAAATACCAAGAATTGAATTGTCTGAACCAATGCTGTATCATCAGCTTACATTGTAGATACAGTCATTCTAGACTGCTGTACTGAACTGATTTTCAAGGTGACTTTTCTTTATAAAGAGTTTTATTCAGGGGCTAGAAGTTACCAAAGTAAAAATATCTTTTCCCCTCAAATTACACTCAGCAGG
>CM021529.1:10874195-10884230 GCA_010994315.2 Pisaster ochraceus
TACTGGAGGCTACCCATACAAAATAGAGGTCAGTTCTTGTAAACACAAGAAAAGTCTCATGAGCTGCTAGAAGCTGACTGCCGTCAAGGTGAAGTTTGAAACACATACCCAGGTGGACAAAGTGGTTAAGGCTCTTTAAGGGATACTACAAAACAGACCTACTTTCATCCTAACCCACAAATTTGTTTCCAAGAAACATCCAAAACAAAAATGGTGGTCATGTTATTTAAGTATCCACAGCAGCTGGATTGTACTCATACATGGTTGTGTGCCTGGAAGAAGGGCATAAGACTTTACATGCCTTTCTTCCAGGAACACAAAATACTGTTTTCCAGTAACAAAAGGTCGTCTACAATCAAATGTCTTCTGACAAAAAAGTAATGGCATTACTGTTACAGTTTTGTTGCTAGAATAATCCAAAAGACATGTTTTCCCAATCCCATGCAGAATTTTAAAATTCCTTCTTAAAACCTTCTTGTGACAACTTATGAATAGAAGAAAATCGATCAAACTTTGACACTCAGTTTTCTTGAAACACAATTTTGCATATTAACACCCTCTCCAGTAACTTTTCGTTATGTGCTTCTACCGGGGCACAACAATATGTGGGGGTAGAGGTGGGGGTAGATTCAAACATGATTTTCTAGTAGTTTACAGCATTTCACTTAGCATTTGTTCTCTTAAAAGTTAACAATTAACCTTCTAACAGTCCCCAACTCTTATCTTTACAGGTGGTTTGCATCCGTAACTTTAAAACAAAACCCTCACAATTTCCATAACTGATCACCAATAATTTTACAAGGCAAATGTACTGTCAAATACATTTTAACTGCAAAAATCTGTACAAAACCACAATATCATATGCATTGCATAAATATACATTTATAAAAGCATTACTTTCCATTTCACAGTCACTTTAAGCAAAAAAACAAATAAAAGAAATCAATGATAAATCCAACTCAACCTTTTTTTTTAAGAAAGAAAGAAAGCAAGCTGATAAACATTCCAAAATCCATTCTAATACCATCAGGAATCTTCTATTTCATTTATATTTAAGCAAACAAAATTTCCCAAACAAGATTTTAAGAAACCATTTAGAAAATTTGACATTCCTTAATTGAGTCGATCTCCTGCAGTGTTTCAGAGGGGAATGCATTCTTGAAGCAATTAAGATTTTATAATGTGCAAAAATGGAAATAATTACTGTACCTCAAGGTTTTGATTGAAATTATATTGAGCTTAAAGGTGCAGTACAACACTGGTTTTATATGGGAATCATAAAGTCAACTCATTTAGGCTGTTTTTAAGAAACATATCACCAACCTGCACTGTAATATAAATCAGGTACTGTAATGTCTTTTTAAATTGATATATAACAATTTATTACATAATTTTCAAACATTTTCTTAGACATTTGCAAAAATGTTTATGCTTGTTTCTCTCATCCATGGGTTCAAAGTTCAAGAGGACATATTTTGTGAGGGGAATCTGCACCAGTTAATTCATCTGTTAGACATACAAATTTTCAGTTTATGTTTTAGTCACCAAATAACCATAACTTTAAGGCTTTGATCCTAGTTTACTATCAGCTCATCGTGTCCATTATCAAACAGTAGTTTCATACATTATCTTACATGAATGTGACCCCTCGCTGTCCGGGGTGACATCCTGAAGCCATTCCTGCATGGCTGCCGGTCCGATGGCTGCCGAGAACGTCATACTTAGAGGAATGTGATCTGTTAATGTGGCCAGCTGACTTACAAAGCTGTACTCCTCACAGATCTACCAGTTCAAAAAACAAAAAACAAATAAACAAAAACAAAGAGTAATTAGATCATTGATTAACCAGAAAAGTACTTGCCATTAATTGACACATTATTCAACTGTTTAAGCATTGTATCAAAGTAAGTGAACAAAATCAGTAAATCTTTACTGACTGACTTAATGTCAGACACAAAACGTCATAGACCTAAACATGTATAACAAGGTTTAAATGGGGTGCTCAAATTTATTCCCAAAATACAATCAATGTTCTTTCCCTTGATTTAAAGTTATAAGCAGCTGGTACTTAAGCCTCACTGGTTCACAAACTAACAATGCTTAACACTAATCAAAAGACAACAAACAAATAACAAGTCAGTTTTAAATATTATTAGTTTGTTTTGTTAAATCATAGTTAGGCCTAGTTAAATTTGTTCATATTTTTGTTTTAGTAAACCGCAAGAACAACAATATTGAATAGGGAGACCGCCAACATAGGGCTGGAGAGCTCGGTTGGTAGAGCACCTGTGCGTTAATCTGGAGGTCGTTGGTTCAAGTCTTGCTCCACTCATATTGTCTTTGTTCAAACCAAAATATTTTTGTTTTGTTAAAATTGGTTTAAAGATAACTTTGCACATTTCCCACTCCACATTGTACTCATTTTCATTTTTCATTTAAGCCAAGCAGAAGCAAATGTCTGGCCCGGCTAAAGGTTGTAAACAATTCCACACGCAAAACTGTGTTTTCTGAAAAACAATGTTTTAGGAATTTGGATTGTTTCTCATAAATTATTCATGAAATATGGAAAGTTTTATATAAGATCATAAAAGGAAAAACAAGTTATTTTTTCTGGATCAATTCAAGAACAAATTTGTTTCCATACTCTCATATAAGATAAAATAACGTTACAAAGCAAAAACAAAGTAAAAACAAACACCAATTGATAAACAATGTATATGAAGCAATTTAGACAGTCTAGTAGAAAGAAGAGTGTGGAGGCTGATTAAGTGAGAAGAAACTTGTAGAAATCATCCCTAGGACAGGACAGATGGCCAAGAGACAACAGTCTAGACAGACATTGGACTAGACAATTATGATTACATGAGAAAAACTAATAACAAGTATTATTTAAACAAAACGACGATAGCGATGTCTAAACAATTACAATGCAGAGAATAAGAAGCTGCTTAAGGAAAGAAAGCAATGGCACGTGTTGATTAAGAAGGACTCTTGTGTAGGAGGATTTCAAATGAGCTACCAGTGACTGAGACTTAAAGAGACACACTGCCTTGGATTGGGCGCTTTGGGATTGGGTGCTTTGGGATTGGGCGCTTTGGGATTGGGTGCTTTGGGGTATAAAAAGCGCTTGTTATGAAATGAATTAAAATAAATGTGGTTGGAGAGATGTTTTAAGAGAGTAGAATATAATGATCCACACAAATATGCCTCCAAATTGTGTGGTCTTCCTGTTACTTTCCAGGCATATTTGTGTGAATCATTAGACATATATTCTACTTTAAAACATCTTACCAACTAACTACTCATTTCAATTCATTTCATAAAAAATGATTTTTATAGCTCAAAGCGCCCAATCCAAGGCAACGTGTCCCTATGAGTTCTTCAGCAATGGCATTCCACAGAAGTATATCACAAGTATGTCAAAATATAGATCACAATTATGTGCTATGATTAACAAAAATGTTCCCTTTTCTTCTTTATAACCTTCTGTCAAGTGTTGTATAAAGGTTACTTGCCCAAAGGTTACATGTAGCCACATCCTGGGTACCCATTGATTTATCTGTGTCTCATTTTATGCTTAGATTATTCTGACAAAAACTGCATTTTCCCCCTGACATTCATGGGGCAGGCAGGGGAGATAGGTCAAAAACATGTGCAGACACTCTCACATTACATACGGCCTGCCTTGATTTTGTTTGGCTTCACTGCTGCTGGTGTTGGGTGTCGCAAAATATTAAACAAATTGATGCAAATAATACACTCTCGGTTAAAAGGTTAATGCACCCAATTCATATGTTTCAAATGATCAAAGAAGAAGGGAAAAAATGGAAAGAAAATCAATTTGGCATGTTAGGAGATTGACATCATAGAGTGTTAATGAGAGTGGGATCGTTATCATGGGTGCAGCCATTGTGTACTTCTCTCTTTCATTAGGCTGTATCCAAATTAGCAGCTACAGCATGACGATGCGGCGATCCAGCCGTAGCCGTAGCTGCCAATTCGGACATGACCTTATGTTGCCAAACAGAAGCTGAAAGGGAAGTCTGGCCTCCTTAAAATGCTGGAAAATTGCATTGATAATTGCTTGTACATACAGGGAACCAGATCAGATACAGCATGATAAAGGGCTATAGTGTGCTGTTTGACAATACTGCTTATGGTCTTTATTCACAATTAATCAATCAGTGGCATGGTTAGATGTTTTCATTTGAGGGGCAGGCGGGAGCAGAGAATAAATTGAGGGGGGCGGGGGCTCTAGAATTTGTTACATTCATGAGGGCACTGTGTAACTGCATCATGTACACACAGGAAAAACTTGAAATTCCGATTATACACTTTTCTTTCCATTTTCGAAAGACATGGTCCATAAGTTCACAGACTGATTTGAATAAAAGTAATATTTCTGCCATAGGACTTTATATTGTAGCCCCCTAGTAATTGACATTTATACTTGCTTTTCTTCGATACCATTGGAGGTTTTTTTTTTTGGGGGGGGGGGCAGGAGGACTTCAAGTGTTCTGGTTATGCCACTATTATCAATTTGCCTTTGAACTTGCGGCCATCTTGTATTTTCTCCCCACTCAGTTCAATAAATCAATGTAACCAAAATGTGGGTGATGAGAGAGCGGAAAATGGTCTGGCTCCTGTTGGGTAAAATGAGAATCAGTATTCGTTGTACTTAATGTACACAGGGAACATGACAAATAGTTCAGCATTATACTCAAACACAAGAGAAAACAATATTAGTGTAAATTTTTCCAGTATTATATAATGTTTTTGTTTTATTTTAAATCTTTAAACCAAGGGATTCCTCTTAGGCCTAAAGATACATGTGAAGAGAAAAATGGTGTGAAGAAATGTCAGTTTTAGATGTGGGAGGGAAAACCCCCAAATTTGGAAACCCAGGTAGGGACTAAAAACCCAAATCTATATGCAAAGCATTAGGTCCAGGCCTATGAGATTGGAACTAGTGCCAACAAGGGTAAAAGGCAGGGCAAGAAATGACAAAGACATCCGGCAGGCACTAAATTCAGCTAGAAAATGCAGATCATAAAGAGAAAAAGTATTTCATTTCAATTTCATTTCAAGTATGGAAAATGTAAACAGCACAAGCAGAAAATAACAGAACACAAATATAATAGGCCAGCTGAGGATCCATGCAATGAGCCCAACTTCCATAACGCTGTTAAGACGATACTTAATGCTATATCGAATTGCCAGTACAAAATTAGCAAGGATACCAGCAGAAAGCAATGTTCACTACAGGGTAAAATGGCTGGTAACCAATTTCTGCTGCACAAAACGGATATCAGAATAAAACAATTATGCATTTTAATCTAGAGGTAGAGGAGAATGACTGATAAGCTACCTGCTGCATATGTGTCCTGTGGTTACTGTAGAGAATATAATCCACTCTTCGCCTCCCACTGCTCTCATACTGAGCGCTATCAGACGTGCCCCATCGAACTCCATCACCAGCATCAAATACATCTGCATCCTCCAGGTACACACCTCGCTGCTGGGAGTCTTCTAAAGCACTGGTAAGAAAATAACCACAAAGAAAAAGAAAAACAGTTGAAATTGTATACAGTTCCCTTGAAATATTTTATCTCATAGCCACATAAACCTTAAATGAAAGCCTTGCACAGCACAAACATGATCCTGAAAAAGGGGGTGTGATATTTTTTAAAGATAACTTGCACTACCCTTTTAGTAAATTAATTAACAGGTTTAATTAGTTATGATTCCGATTCAACCAGGTTATATAACCTTCTATACCAGGTTACATCTTTCTACCAGGTTACAACCCTTCTATGGGTTACTAACCTTCCACCAGGTTCCTATACTGTGTACTATTTCTCCCATGTTACAAATCGGAAACGAAGGAACTCTTCACAATTCAGCTCAACTCAACATTTATTTCAATCAGTGGGAACTGTGGGATTTACAGTCATTAAATAACAAAACAGAGGTCAATTTATACAAGAAAGTAATCAGAGAACATAAAGCAATAAACAGTGAAGAAAATAAAACAAAGCCACTGAGAAGCAATCACTGTGATACATTCACCAAACTGAGTCTGGTAACCCTGATGTGGGTAACAGCAGACAGGGTACACACAGAACTAATTACACAAATTCAAGCAGTTCATTATGGAAACAGACAAACAAACAAAACACAACAGACCAACAAACAAAACAGATGGGAGAAAGCTTCAAAATGGAAGAGAATGAGAAACATTTTCTGTGTGACACATGCTCAGTTTGTGTCTCAAGAAGGTGGTGACAGTTTGTTATGTATATATTTATATTTATTTCATTTCTCGGGCAACTAGAAATTACACATAGAAACAAATATTTATGATATAAAAAAAACATAAACAAAAGGAAAGATTTTAACTAGTTAGGGCAAAAAGGATTACCTAAAAAATAAAAAATAAAACACGGTTTCTATCTGGCACACAGAAATATTAGAGGTGGTGCATGAATCATTTCTCAGGTTCAACTGTTTTTAGGTGAAAAATTGTCTAAACCATTTTACTTGGAAGGGGATCCTTTCTCAGAATACTTCATACTACCAACAGCTGCAGTGCTTCTCACTGAGTAAGTTTTTATGGTCATTAATTTGTATTAATATTTACCAATCTATGACCCTACATTTAATACAACCTCCAAGCCTGGAATTTGAACTTTGAGAGGGCAAGGCCATTTTCATTGTGCAAAGGGCACTTCCATTGTAAACTCTTTGAAGGAGCACCATCTTCCTCATGGCCAAGACATGGGGCAACAGAGGCCATGGCCTCCATGGCCTTCGTGTAATTGCAGGCCTGGACCTTATGGTCTCAAATTATTGAGTATTTAAAGTAATTGTGTTGAAGCTCATCCCAGAGAAATAATATGATACAGTGGTACATGCGCCATCGAGAATTCAAACTTCATTTTTGAGCCATTAGCTGAGTATCCTTCAGGGTCATTTTATCCTTAAGATAAAACAAAACTCCTGTTCCTCCAACTTTGAAACATGATCGAAAAAGTCATTAAAAGTATTACAGCGATGCGGGGGAAAAAAGAAACAGGAGGAACACAACAAGAAACGATTGATGACAATAGCCTCCAACATGTTGCTGGTCAGTGACACAATAATACCGCCCAGGGCAAGTTTACACAAGCATTGAAGACAGTGGAGATTGAAACAGGTGTTGCCACTAGCACTAGGAGAGGGCAAAAGGGGATGAGGGTTTTTTTCCAGCAGGGAGAAAGTCTTCTAGCTTTAGTATATGAAGCATGGGTTTATCAAGAGAAAAAATTATTAAGTTTGGAATTGAAATTTACTTATATTTTCACTGTTTTCACGAAGAGACGCAATCCAAACTTTTATGTCCTGAGAAAAAGTTAACCTGTTTTTGAAATCATTGTTTCTCAGACCTAATCCTTGATATTTTACTAAACCATGAAAAATGATAAGCTAAATCATACAGACCTGATAATGTTTTTTATCATAGCACCTCTTATCAATGCCTAATTAATAAGAGTGTCTCTTCGTGAAAACTTAAGAGTTTCTGTGTGCAGAATGTCATTTAAACCAATGAATAACGAATGTGGCTCATTGTGAAAACTATAGGCCCTATGTCAAGCAAAGTGTCTTATTATGAAAACTCAAAATCCAGAGCACTCATTTTTGGCATCATGCCAGCATGATGTACTTCAATAACAAAAAGTGGGCAAACTGAAGAACCTCTTTTCCTGAAAACTTAAATCTTTAAATCGTAAGATATTGTTATTGCGCTAATTAGTGTAATTATAAGCTATTTCGTTTTAAGATGTGAAACTTGTTGTCAATGAAAACTTTAAAAATGTTTAAACAAACAAACTTGCCAAAGGTTCGAACAAGAAATGAGTTTCTGCTTGTGAAAGCAATGACAATGTGTCTGACAGTCTGCCATACAAAAAGTGCATCCATGGTGAAAATCGATATTAAAGGAACATTGTTTACAAGTTGGGTCATAACCGAACCTCAAAATTATCAATATGAATTTTCACACTTTTAAAAAGTCCAAGGAAAACAATTTGATGCACCAAATTGTTTAATTGGAGAAAGTGTGATTCGGCAGCATCCCAAGCAACTCCAAATCAAATATTGTTCCCACTTTGGGAAGTTGTGCTCTCTATCAGAAGGTCAGATCTCCATGTGTTTCTAATGCGAGTGTAATGCGTAGAAATGAAAAGGCACTCCAAGCAATGCACATAATTCCATGTATCCGTATTGCGTTATCGGTAAAAATGGTGCATTTCCATTTCAAAGGGTTGCGCACTAAGCATTACGCAAAGCGCCTGAAGGACACACATGGATTTTAGGACTTGAAAACAATTATGAGAACAGTGTTTTGTTGCATACCTTTGTAAACCTTCTGGAGTGCAGATCTCATCATCTTGAAGACGTTTCTTCCTGAGTATGGTACCGACTGTCCAGGGTCTGTCTAGCCCCGGCCTCTGCCTGCATGGGTCATGGTAGATGAGAAAAACAGGGTGGCTCCAGTCCGGCATATCACCTGAGTGAATGAAACAAATCGCACAATATTGTACTCAAAAGTTTTGAATGTTTTGATAAAAATTGTAAAAAACAAAACAAAAATCAAACAAAAACAAACAAACAAAAAAGCAGTTCTAAATTGTCCACAACAAAATGAAAGAATGTCACATTATTCCCAGTTTATATCTGTTAAAAATATTTGAGTTGAAAAATAGTATTAGCCTTTGAAAAAGACTCTGCTAGGGTCAAAACATCAGGCTACTATAACTATTTTTTGCAAGTATTTGAGTTAATAAAGTGAACATTGCAATAGTTAACTTCTACTTAAAAGAGTTAGTCCTTTTTTCCAAATCATTTCACTCCAACAAGTTTTAAGAGAGATCTACACTCAATTGCAATCAGTTTTACAATACCCTGTGAAAGTGTCATAAAAATGCATAACAGACTAGAGATAGGGTCATAGATTGGTTTTATATAGGCTGATATTTAGGCAAAATTATCAAGACATATACCAAAAACAAACACCAACCCCACCTCTGGCTGCAGCATTCGCAAACGGACACCTGAGAAATTTGAATTTTCAGTCAACCCTCAGATATCTGAAAACTGATTTATGCATGAAACGTTTCTCAGATTAAAATGTTTTTGAGTGAAACAAATATCCAAACCATATTACTTCAAAGGGAATCCTTTCTCAAAGTAGCTAATACAATCAATAGCTGCAGTGCCTCTCACGAAGTATTTACCACTCTATGACCCTACCTTTAACATTTACATAAAAAACTTTGATTACGCTGAGAAGGAAAGCTGATCATGCCATCTGTTATTTTTTTTTGAAGTGTTCACTCTTATACATTTGATGGGAGAATTTCAAATGTATTTCTGAAGGAAGGCCTTTGTCTATATTCAACTTGTTTTTGAGAAAGGTTTATACATCATTGACTCAGAGCAGAAAGGACTTGCACCCCACACTGTGTATAGGTTGAAAAGTTCTTTAAACCTATACCCCACTGTGTATAGATTGAAAAGTTCTTTAAACCTATACCTCACTGTGTATAGGTTGAAAAGTTTGTTAAACCTATACCTCACTGTGTATAGGTTGAAAAGTTCTTTAAACCTATACCCCACTGTGTATAGGTTGAAAAGTTCTTTCTGCTTTAAAGGTAGGGTGTACTTTTGGTAATTACTTCACAAGTTAATGGCCAATAAAACTATACTTGGTAGAGAGCACTGGAGAGCTGTTGATAGTATAAAACATTGTTAAAAATGACCACCGGTGGGGGGAGGGGCCACAGGGGGAATGGGTTTGCCAGGGGGATCAAGCTTTTTGGGAAGGGGGATGCTACAGGGGTCCTCCATTCTGTTATGGCATCTTGTGGCGATCCCGATTGCGATCATTCAACTACATTTTGATTATACAAACATGCATTTTTCCTTTTTTCCTCTCTTTTTTTCTTTTCATCTTTGTGAGCACTATCGCGATTTTTGGGGGTCAGGGGGCACCTT
>CM021529.1:10895052-10917261 GCA_010994315.2 Pisaster ochraceus
ACACAGGCCAGAGGCTAGTCTTTAGTGGCTCACTGGCCAGTAAGGGCACGACAGGACAAGTCAAGAGGTCTGGTGCTCTTCAATCAAATAATACTAATGATACCTCACTCTGTTATATCTTCAATATAAAAAAAAAAGTTAACTTTGAGTCTGATAAAATATATGTCAATTCTGTTTGGAAGTTAGTATACTTTACCCATTAGACAAAAAATCTTCTCCTAGTGCTCGTTCAAATGGTATGTTAAACTGTGTAGAATGTTGGGGTTTTTTTCATTTTGATTCTAGTCTTGTAAAAACATTTCTGGTCTGGTAAAAATTTTGAGCTACAAGGTTTTGTGGATTTTCTTCCCAAACTCTAGCCCTGATGTCATGCCAAAAAACTTTCAACTTTTCATAACTATGCCCCGTATCGATAAATCAAGAGAATTTAGTTAGTAAAGCTACCACACAAACCAATGGCACAGCTCTGGAACAAGTAGTAGCCGAAAACCATGTGACAAAATACCGAAAAGAAAGAAGTATTGGTCAGTCCTTACCTGGGGACATATTGTCAAAGTTGAAGTTTCCACAAAGGAGGTCAAAGGCCACGAGTTCGGAGCAGCACTCCGTGTGGGTGCGGCTGTGAAAACTACTCAACCAATTCAAAATGGAGTCCAGCTGGTTGGAGCGAATGTTTGTTTCTGTGAATAAAAAGAAGTGTATATAAATTACGCTGGAGGGTAAATAGAGGGAAAATATATAAATATAATAAATATTTGGGGTGGGGTCAGTGGGAATGATGGGGAATATCCCCACGTTTGGAGACCTGGGGGGGGTACCCATAGGTTCGACCCTTCCAGAGTTCTTATGCACAGAATTTAATATGAGCACAATGAAAATAAAGATTATGGGAAATATTCAAAACTTTTTGAACCAAACTCTTAATTTTAGGTCATCAGTGCCATTAACTTCACCCAATTTCTTAGCACTGCTTAAGCACAATAAAATTATGCTTATACCAGAATAAGATTACCACCAAAAATACCATGCCACATGCACCATTGTGACTGGTATCCTGGTAACTTATGCTAAGCAAAATTGTCTGCTGAAGCAGCTCTATGAAAGTGGGCCCTGTTGGTGGATGGGACTCTGTGAAGTTTTGGAAGTTTTGTATTCCCCGATTCAAACAATTTTCTTCCACGCAGATTTGAGAATTTAAAACCCCCGCATCCAGACAAAGATTTACCCACTCAATGCCGCCATTTGCTATATGGCACATTATAACAATGTATTAAGTTTCCAAAGAGCATTTACTAAGCAGTAAATCACATCTTTGGTCGAGGATAAAAAACTACCTTTATTGATTAGTAGGCCTATTATAGCCAGCTTACTCCATTATTAATGAGAAGTTGCTTGTATAGCTATCAGACATACCCCCAAGCTTTAACCATAGCCCAGGAAAATGAAATTACCTGCCAAGTTGCATGTTGATGAAGTAAGCAAAAAACTGTGACAATCGCGACAATAACTCAATTACATAGTCCGCGCTACTGTGTGTTTTTATTGAATGCAGCCTCCCGCAGTTCGTGAGCTGAGTATATGTTTTCATTAGTTGAAAATATTATTACAGGGTATTGGGAGAATATTCCGAGAGTTAATTCACCTGGTGAGAACGGGAAAACGGGTCAGTGTGTTTTTGTTTTTGTTTGAACTACTGCGCACGAATGAAACGTGCTGGCGTTTTTTGTGTGTGTTTGTTTTTACCTCCTTCCATCAAGCTTAAAACATTTCTCAGAAACCAATTTATCTTTAGAAAGAAATTTGTTGTTTTCCTGCTACATAAGTGTTGACTTGCACAGAACTGCAATAGGGACGTACCTGGTCAGCCTGGTTTTTCTCTTCTCTGCGGGTGATTGTACTTGGTGCCAAATTTTCCAGCATAGATTAAGCGTTTAATTATTTACTTGAAAACTTTCAAATAAGGGTATTTTCCAAAACGTTTTTAATGAATATAGACCTATTTGGTTTCTTTACATTTCTGCATATGCCTTTATACTTTTTCATGTGTGTTGTATTGTCATTAAGCCTTCAAGAAAGACTCTGCAAGGGTTAAAAAGTCAGGCCATTAACAATTTTTTGCATTTATTATTCTATTTTCTCTTGAATATAAATTATTTACATCCGCAAAACTAAATTTCTGCCCTTCGTGAACATGGTTCAAATGGAGTTGAAGATTTTTTTTCTTCTAACTGTGGGTGTTATGATAAAATGTTCACAGCAAAATAGTTTTCACTTGATTTTAACTGTGTTAAATATGTCCTCCATCTCTACACATATGGACGCAAGGCTGTAGCTAATGTATAACCCACTTAGCTGAAGTATAACTGTTTACAGTTGCAGTACTCAGTGGGCAGTCTGCGTACATAGCCGATGTAACTTGAGTGTATATCGATTGTTATGACAGTAAATGTATAAAAAAAATATACACAAGTCTAAAAACGGGGGCAAATATACATGGCTCTACGCAGGCTAAGTGCGGTGCATATATGCAACTGCGTCGGTACACAATGGTCCAAGGTTAATAAGCTCAAAGACTCTCAGTCTGAGGAATCCCTTTCTGATGGATCACGTTTTTATCTCAAAGTCTAGACACAACAGGCATTGTATGAACCCAACAGTGAGGGCTGCAGTCAGCATGTGTTGACATTGTTTTGATATTTCCATTGTCTTTACCACATCATACACACACTGGTCAGCTCATATGCCATGATATCCTAAGCTGGACCATACCACACCTCCTAGAGGGGTTGTCAGTCAACATGGGACAGTGATTTGGTTAGAAGGGGCAGAACAACACTCTGCCCGCATCCTTTGTGTACAAAATCGGTCTGTCAATTGTCAATGGTAGATGAAACCAAATTATATAACTTACTTAATTAAGCCAACAAATAAGGTTGAAATAACCCAGGCAATATCTTGACATGTAGACAACACACTTAAATTTAAAAAAAGTAAAACAAACCCTCTAAACCAATGAAAAAAGCTTGGAAGCATGTGTTTGAGAAAGTACCACGGGAGCATTGCAACCAAACATGTCCTTCGCTTGAGGTTATTAGGGATTGTACCTCTTTGGTGTTTGGTACAGTCTACCTTATGCCATGTAACACCACATTTTCATTTTAAGTAAACATATATACTTAACCTATTTTTTTAATTACACAGCCAACAGTGCAAGCACCCATTACAGGGTGAATATAGAAACAAAGAAATTTGTTCAGTTTCAGAGGGGACCCCATGGGGAAAACCCACACATGAGATTAAGGACTGGAAACCCAATCCACATGCAAGGCTCTGGTTCAAGGTTGGATTCGAACCGGGGTCCACAGAAGTGAAAGGCAGGGAAAGAGACCACTGTATCAAATGTCAAGGAAGGGTTTTGTGCAGGGGAGGGAGAAACATCACCCTGCCTGAAAACTAGATCATAAAACTGTAGTTCGCATTTCCAAAATACCAGTGATGAATTATATCTTTCATACCAAAGTCACTTTTTACATCACCCCAAGAAGCTTTCTTCTTCAAATCTGTGTGCTCCTAATAACCCTCATTCACAACAACACCTGTCTTTCAAGGCAATAGTTAAAACACATCTGACATCTTTGGCAATGGCACAATCAACCCAAAGCAGCCAGTTAACAACACATTTTCATCAGTGCTTAGATTCTACAGGTATCAACCCTTTGTAACATTTTCCCCTGTCCTACAAAATATTTTCCTTGTACACTGGTAGGATTGAAAAAAAATTCACGGATTTGCAAATAATTTACATGGTATTACATGGTATTTGTAGGTGGGAAAAACCATACAATTATCATCCCATTCAAGAGAGGGGCTTCAAGGTCATATTATGTTTTGTGATGTACTCATTGTTGATTCTGAAAAGAACATTACAAGTCTCTAACCTCACGTTAAAACCATGAAAAACGCCATTGTATTTGGTACTCTTTCAGAGCGAAATTTGAAATATTGGATGTCAGGAATAAATGTACCTGCATTCCAAGGAGGATTTTACATCAGTTAAAAGGTCAAATTAAACTGCCGGTTTGATTGAATATAATGGAAAGTCAGGAACAAACCAAAAATTCCCCATACACAAATGTACAGATGCATGTTTTTGAAACAAGACACCATTGGATGTTTTTGGACGTTGACAAGTTGACAAGATACCATTGGATGTTTTTGGACGTTGGCAAGTTGACAAGACACCATTGGATGTTTTTGGACTGAAGTTTCACACTGAAAGGCTATTTTAAAGTGATGTTAGAGACTTGTAATTTTCTTTCCACTTTCATAAGAACTCTATCCATTTGGAAATTAGTACATTACAGAACTAAGATTGACTTTGAAGCCCCTCTCTTAACTGACAATGTTTTTCCTGCAGTTTAGAAAAAGTTGCTCAGTAAATTTTCCTATAAAGCACAAAGTAGTGAAAAACCAGTCATAAGCAAGCTACATTGCTATTTAAGGGATAAGCAAAAATGTTCAGTGCCTATGAAATTAGGGTTTACAGGTACAGTGTATGAAAAATAATGGTCACATACTTTACTTATACCTATACATACACCAATTTTTCAGTTCGAAAAAAAGAGGTTGTAATACACATATGGAATTTATACATTAGTTACTTCATTTATTTTAAACCTACACACTCTCTGGCATCCATGGCTCAGTGATCCAAAAAACCATCAATATTCCTTACTTATCCAAAATGACATTTGATATTCCCACATTTATCATATCATCAATTTAAAATATAAAAAAATCCAACACATCATATATTCTAATCCCTATTTCATCATCCTATGGCACTGTCCTTCGTCATCATCTCATTCCTAGCCTCCGTCCTCGATTGGAGGTACTGGTAATACGCAGCCTGTTGCTACGGCAACCCGAAAGTGATCAGTGTAACAACAAATTATGTCTGAAGGATACCACTGTGTAATGAGGTTTAGTTTTTTCCTTCTTTTTCCTTCTACTTCTCTTTTAAAAATCATACTAAATGCCGAAGACGTGGCCAGTTGTGTTAGTGCCCTGTGCAGATTTACAACACGGATAGGGGAAATATTGATTAAATTGAAATCAGGCCCTGGTGTAGATGCAGTATATGATGTAATAAGTGATTTAGTGCAATGGTGAAGGTTTTTTTTTTTAGAGTGGGCTCAATCTCAGTCCAGTATTTGGGTAGCTCAAGAATGGGGGTCGTGTGGGTGGCAGTGGGCGTGTTCTGTCTATTTTTTTAAACAAAAAGCTGGATTCACAAGAAACAATAAAGACAGATCTTCCACAAACATTTATTTTCCCCCAAAGCATACATTTGCCTTTTCAAAAATGCATTTTCCCCCATGATGTATAAGTTCCTGTACCTTCTTATTTTAGATTGGTTTATTCCGAGTACATGGTGAGCCTACCAAGGGGGAGCCAGTCATTGCTGACAGAAAGGTCTAAAACTAGGCTCCAAATTTTAAGAGGTATGTTGAAATGACAGCATTTCCACCTTTTAGTAAATTCTTGAGTTATAGAATTCAAAGAGAGTTTCAGAACAGTGTCCTCAGTAGATCAAAGAGCAGCTATTTTATTGAACCAGGCAGATATTATTAACAGGGTCTGAAATCTTTCATCCCCTAGTGGTACAATACTTACAGGATTACTGAGGGACTGACAAGGGCCTAGTATGTCTGCAAGCTGTAAGGCAAATAATATTTTTGCTGATATGCAAAATTGTCAAGAAAGTACACCTACTTTTGCCGCATTGAAAATCAATATACACATATATTTGCACTAGAACGGTTTCACTGTGCAACTTCTACATGCCCAAAAACTTCCTAATACGTAGAGTAATTTCAGTTTATCAATCAGCACAAACGGGCTAACCTGTGATTGAACTTTTACAAAGTCAGGCCCAAATTGACAATCCAAGCCTACAGTCTGAACAGTGTTATCTTGTCCATCCTTCACTTGTGTAGATCCCCGTTCGAATCTCACTATGCACCAGAGCCTGTTAGTTCAGGCAGCCAAGAGCACATTTTTTTGCCAGGGGGGTGCTGGGTTGCATGCACTGCCATGCGGCTTTGTTGTCAATGAAATAAAACAAAGAGTGAGTCGCCAAAACAGTGGGAATTCAACATTGAGTCTTGTTATATAAATGTGTTTCAATTGTTTTCAGAAATTTCTTTTGAATTGGTAAGAACTATTTTTGCGCCAGAAAACGTGTTTATAGGCCTATGTTCCAACAAAAGGTGTGGGGTGATGTCTTATGTTTTAGCACCACATCCAGCAACCCGCACCCCCCCCCCCAGATTTGGTTTGAGTTGGCTTCATAAAATTAGGGCCCATTTTCGTAGAGCTGCCCAAGCTGGAAATATTGCTTAATTTTTGGCTTAGAAAAAATCAGCAGGATACCAGTCACAGTACAAGTGATATGGTAATTCTTTTTTCTTGTGAGCATAATTTGGTTTGTATTTATCTATTCTTCACACTTAAGCAGCATTATGGAATAGACCCAGAAGCACAGAAACTTCGTTAGCTTTGAGATCAATTATTCAGTCCCTATACATCAGCCAGGTGTTCGCCCATGCTGTCCACTGACTTTCAAAACCATCTGCAACTTGACTGCACAAACTCATTAATTACATCTAGTACGGCTCTTGGGTTTTTAGGGCCAAATATAGGACAAGAAATCAATCTTACGATTTCCTGAGGTGCAGCTGATGGGCAAGGTGCAATTTATCAGCATGGGCGGCAACGGGGACAGCGGTTAGTTACTAGATAAATTTATGACAAGGGATGCATTTACATCTACAATTTGAGCAGCAAAAACAGCTTTTGTAAGCCATGGCAAAAGTAGAGGAAAATTGCCAAATCCCCCCCCCCCAAAAAAAGGATAAAAATCAGAAGAGCTTGCTAAAACAAACCCTTTTGGGTGAGATCTTCTCACTTCAATTTTTTTTTCTGATTTAAGAACATACACACAAATTTCTTAGACTTTAGGGGGAGAGAAAGGGGAAGTGGGTGGGTGGGGGAGGGTTCTAGGGTCTCCAGAGTCCCCTCCCCTTTCTGTGCATCGCTGGATTACTCCTCAAGATGTCGCGCATCCATGAATAACAGCCAATCAATAACCCATCTACTCCCAACAGCAGAAAGCTAAGGACACTCATTCAATTTTCAGACCGTGACATCTGATCGTGAAGAAGGCGAGTTAGTGCACACAGTGCATTGACATCCCTCGCATCTGCCTATGCCATGCCAGATATGGGGGCAGAGGGTGACCCCCCTCCCAATGTTGCATACTGAAATGCATTCTTTTCCTCTTGTTCAGAAGTACCTCCCCCCCTAAGAATTCCTGAGATTCCAAGCACACAATGAAGACACAATAAATGGAGGGGGGTGGTTTACCGCCATGCTCAATATCGAGTACCAAATGTCTGGTCTATTTGCCCAATCTTTTAGTAACCTTGTTCTTTCAATAGGAAAAAAGACATGTCAGGAGGCACTACCTGCTGCCCCCTAAAAACACACAGCTATTAACAACAATAATAACTTGTTATTTATAAAAATGTCAAAATGAACCACAAAAGAAGTTATTAGTGGGAACCCATCTTTTTATGCAAAATATTTTGATTACTTCTGGGTTGAACAAAGAAAACTTGACTCGACCGACTGAGCCACCTAGCCCTAATGTTGGCAGTCTCCTCCCTTTGTCCATATCTTTGTTAGGGGGGTGCTTTTCACTGAAGATTTTCACTCAGCAGACAAATGAAAAAAGCAAAAAATTCCACACGGTATTTGACTAGTCAAATCATCTCATAAGTGAGTATCTCTTGAGTATTTTATGCAGAAATGTAAAATTTGGCCTGGTAGCTTGAAGGTTGTGAACTTAGAGTATTATACAGGATTGGTAAGGATAAAAAAACATCATTGTTTAATTTTAGTCTGAAAGCTTACTGATTATTAAGTTCATACAAGAAAAAAATTTTCTTTGAAATATTTCCCTCTGAAATGACGACATATTCGAGACTAACTGTATCTGGAAATCTGGAGAGAGAAATTTTTTTTATGGACAATGTGATTACATGCTGAAATTGTGCAAGGTTTTCTGTTTCTCCTGACTCGAACAACAGATTAAGCCCACATTTTCATAGGTTTATTATTTCCTGTATACTATAATTGATCTGACAGAAAACATGAACACTGTCTGCAGCTATATTGTCAGCTCTACCAATCCCGTAATAATACCTTTAAGTTCTCTGAATGCACCAAAGGGCATCCAGATATCAAATATTTTTTGGAGTCCTCAGGTGGGCCCTAAAGCTTTGCACAATCATGCCTGTCTTGCCCTCCTTTATCTAAGCTGTAATGACATCCCTAATCCTACCCAAGGACTTCATCATCTTTGCTTCCTTGGGGGATAATCCCAAAACTCATGAGAATTTAACCTGTACTACTTGCTAAATTTTTAATAACTCTGACCATAAAATAATTCTTGTACCACAAAAAAATAATCAATATTTACTGGCATTAAAGGTAGCCTTTTATACAGAATTAGGATAAAAAACATCATTGTTAAATTTTAGTCTGAAAGCTCACTTATTTGGTTTTATCTATACACCAATGCATGTAATGCACTAAACACTCACTACTTTCCTGAGTCCCGTGAAAAAAATTACCCACAGGCATATCACTCAAGTGGGATTTGAACCCACAACCTTTGCCATTCTAGAGCAAATGTCTTACCACTAGACCACCAAGATTGCCTGTTAGCTAGAGGCAGTTTGAATCCTATATTTTGGCAGCGGGTACCACAACAATTTTTTTGCGTTAAGAAAAAATGCTTTATACTCGGGGAAAATGCGCGTTCCCTGTCATGTCCGCACGCACATGCTTTTTATGAGCTCGTTGTTGACAATAAAAACAGCTTTTAAAGACTGTGGCGTTCTATTACAAGTTTTGGTCTGCTTGTTTCCTTTTAGAATTTGAGTAGAAAAGATGTTAAATTCATCTGGATAAAGAATATTATGGTATTTCAAAGTTCCCACAATTTTTTTTAAAAGAAACGTCAATGAAATAGGACAGCAAACTTGAGACAGGCAAGACACCTTTAAACAAGGCCCGATGTTCATCCCAGCATGAGCATTTTGTTGACAGCATATGGGGAGGGCTTCATTGCACACGCAGGCACTATTGTTTTAGTCAGGTTGCGACGGCGAGCTCTGCTCCATCGACGAAATTACCGAATGTAAGACGATCTCCAAGCAAGGACTTTACTCGGATGCTTATCCTAAGGATAGTGGATAAGATGCTCGTCTTATGAATGAACAAGAAGGTACTGATGCTAAGAGAGTTTAATCTGGGGGTTAAAAGTTCCTGCTTTCCAACTGGCTACAATAAATGCCAAGACTCCTTTTAGACATTTTACAATTCCATGTTGTTCATGCGTATTTAGGATACCCCCCCCCAATCCAAAATAATTAATTTTTCCAAAACATCTGTGCACCTTACCCATATTTTGTTTTCAATCCAATCTGTATTTTGCTGGCATGATATTCGAACCTCCGGAGAGAAAACAAGTAGAAAAAACTGAGTACAAGGGCTGACCTTGCATATTCACAGGTTTTTGCTAACTTTTCAGGCTATTCAATAGCAATTTTGCTGGTTTTCCCGACAGCAAGACAATCGGAAATCAGACAAACTGAGGAAGAATAGCATGCCTGTTTTGTTAGTTTATTCTTTATCCCTACCCTTAAGCAAAAAAAGAGGCTAATATTAGAAAATGTGTACAGCTCAGCAAAATGAGTAAAATACTGTCCATGGCTCATTTGAGGAGACGCGAGTATTTTAATATTCAAGCTATCAGGGCCCAGTTTCTGAAAGTACAATACTTTACAGGGGGCAAGCACAGAGTGAGATGCACGTGCAGTTAGATGGGCACATTTCAAAACAAAACAAACCACGATGGCTCATGTCTAGCTGTCTGCAATGCTAAATTGGGAATGTAGGAAAGTATAATATATCCCACATTTAGAACTTGAGAAATTAAAAAAGTTCACACACTTAGCCTGAGGTCTTGGAGGGGGGGGGACTTTTTTGAAACAAGAAGCAGGACTGATTGCCTCTGATGTCCTGGATTGACATGCAATCTGAGCATTTTTCATGCATGACAAATTGCTTTTTGGCTTTGTGTGAAAAGGCCATTGGATAATACTTTCCAGCATAGGGATTTTAAAGCAACACTACAACAGTGTTGTTAACAGGTTTTTTTAGAGTCTGTTTATTGAAAATCCTCGTTTTCAAGAAACTCCTGTGTGTAAACAATCTGTGGGGTAAATGTGTATTTGAAAATGACTGTGAGGGTGATATAGTGAAGACATTGTTATATACAGCAGTGAATGATTGTGAATTCAGTGAATGCAGTGATTTAATGGACCCAATAGAGGGGAGCACAGACACCTAGAACCTTCCAGTACAAGCTGGTACAGACTTCATTTTGCAATGTTGGTCTGTGATGTTAGTACTTTCATCATCTATTATGATGTTTTGGCCATGATGATGATGATGATGAATGGAATCAATGGACAAATCAAAACAGTTTCTTTTCATAGACTGCCTTTGTGTCGTGGCTGAGTGACAGTGCACCGGACTCAAGCTCTCGTGTTCCTGATCAGCAGAGTGGGGGTTCAAGTCCCGGCTGTGGCACTTGTGTCCTTGAGCAAGACACTTAACCATTACTGCTTCGTCCTTACATAAGGATCATAAAGCTGTAGCTTCACTGTGTTGTGTTATGCATGTGAAAGAACCCAGTTACACTTATCGCTAAGTGAAGGGGTTAATTGCCCCGGTGTTTCTGGCAGAAGCTGCTGAATGTGCTGCAACACCTTCTATTCACATTAAAAGATGCCACATAAATGGGTCTCATAATTCAAAACGTAGCTGGTGAAAAACAAAGAATGGGTGCTTTAATACACCCCTAGGGGTGTGATAAAGTGCTTTATAAGAACCCATTATCATTATTTACCTTGTGATGCTTGAAGCTGTGTAACAGCAATGTAGCCAACAACAGGATGGCCCTCTCTGGTCTTACCGACTTGTACCTGCAGTATAAATCAATATGAAAATGGACTTGTAAAAATTTACCAAGCGGTTGTGTTAAACACAATAGTCTTGACGTGCACCACGTTCTGAAGTAAGGGGTCTATCTTCCTGAATCATTCAATTTTCAAAACAAGGATTGAGTGTGGTTTGGGTTATTACAGCAATTTATTATGAGTCAAATGAAAAATGATTCAGATCAGACTACCGATGCACTTAAAAATCCGGCAGTCTTGAAGGTAACATACAAGATTGGTAGAGCTGACAAAATAGTTGCAGACAGTGTGCATGTTTTGTGTGATCAACCATACACATGAAATAACAAATCGTTGACAATTTGGGCTTAATCCATTTTGTGAGTCAGAAGAAAGTACTGAAAAACCTTTTCAGTGAGTCAACACATTTTTAAAAGGTTTTCAGATACAGTTTTCTCAAATAGACTTCATTTCGTCAGAGGAAAATATTTCATAAAAGAAAATGGTTCTAGTATGAGCTTCATAATCAGTAAGCTTTCAGACTAAAATTAAACAATGATGCTTTCTATCCTTAGCAATCCTGTATAATAATACCTTTTGAATCTTTTGATGCATTCTGGTTTAAAAGGTGCGCACAACATTGGTAAGAGTGGAAATAGACAATGTTCTCAAATTTGCACACAACTCTACATGGTATAAAGATGGTCATGCTGGAAAAGTTCCCTGAACTATTTTTGCTTGAAATGCTACAGTTTATGAGAAATATGTACAACAGTTAGTTTTGATCTCCATGAGTCCAAAACTCAATTGAAACGATGAAAACTAGTTGTCACCATTTTCACAAGCAGATAAATGTGTCAAAACTCACAAACTATAGTACAAATTCCTGTTATACATTTTTAACAAGTTTCCGGACCTAACATGTGATGGTTTCATAATTACACTGATGACCAAGGAATCACTTGATTTGCCATTTTGTATTTTCACAAATTTATAAAGTGACCAATCAAGATTCGTAACATTGTCCATTGAATTACATGGTGCTGGTGTGGTGCCAAACACATTTGGTATGGACTTTTTAAAATGTTTTCACAAACCGGCGTTAGTTCGTACACAGCGCTTTGCGTGCACCTTTCTTGTTTTCGTTTTCAAAAAGTGACCAACGTATTTGGAAAATTAGTAACTCATTAAAATAGGTGCAAGATTGAAAATATATTGACAGTTCTGTATAGCTGAAGAAGTCTGCTTTATTTTGATAGTAAAATTTAAAATAAACACAACTAAGCATTGTCCCAAACAGCAATTTGAAAAATGGTTCAACTTCAACTGCGTTTTTCTCCAAACAGGGAATTTTGACTGTGGTTCAGATTCGCCACTTCCTGAAAACGATGTTGATGTAAGGGGTTTTTCACTCCAAAGACAAACTTTAAGTCACACAAAGTGGGTAAACTGGTCTTTGACAAACACCAGTGTTGACCGCCTGCTTGAATTAATAATGTATTGCAGGTAGCTGGAGCATTCAATTAACACAACGGACATGTATGGAGCCCATCAGAATGGATCGTGCAGAGCTGATTACTGCATCTCAGCCATGAGAGAGGTCAGAACTTCACAAATTTCACAAGCATTAAAGTGTGACATCAAACGTTCAGGATATAGATTCAATCAAACATGTTCATTACCGGGTATGACTGAGTGCACATCATGCACCAATATGCATGTGTCATGCCCAATTACCTCACATTACATTCATCCAGTCTCATCACAAATATGCATCTTCACAAACCTCATCTCAATCTGTTGGAACCATGTTTTACCAACGAGAGATCAGTTGAATTATAATATTTGATGCATCTTGTATCCATGAGCAAGATACTTTACCACAGTTGCCTTGTCCTTAAGATGGGACATTAAAGCCAAAGTATACTTTTGGTTTTTGCAACCATTTGATTGTTTTAATCCTACATAATTGTAGATATACACAATAAAACTAACCTGTGAAAATTAAATTCAAAAAGTGGTCGTGTTTTTGAGATATCGCCGAAAATCCGGAGAGAATATGTCCACGCAGGAAGAATATTTCTTAATAGGAATACACAATCTGAGAAATGTTACTAATAGTAACATTTCTCAGATTCCAATTTTTTCGAGGATAAAAAGTAATATCTTTTTTCATAACTGCAGTACTTTGATGTGAAATGTTTCTCAAACTGCATTATACTATCCAAAGCTGCTGTACTTCTTACCAAGTAAGTTTTTATTGCCCATTTATTTTCAGAGTCATTACTAAACTTATACAGACTAGGATTGGTAATTCACATAAAAGAACCCACAACACTAATCCTGGCAGAGATGGGGTTAAACCCTGGTGGTTCTGGTTCACATAGCAAGCACCCTTGTTTACAGGTTTCCTCAGGCTTGCAAGCTACAGTGATTAAGCTCACGTATGAGGCATCCTTGGTTTCATTACCAGAAATTAAAAATAGTAATAAAAAATAATCATAATACCTTACACTTTCCTAAGGTATCTTTACTGCTGATATCTAAACCAACTTATATATGCTGTAATCCTTTTTATTTTTACATTATTCAACTATTCCCCCCCATTAAATTTAGCTCAAAACACCCCCCCTCCTCCAAAACAAAAATCCCCGAAATGAATCCAATCAAAAAACTGCAAAGCTTAATGCAGTTGTCATGATGATTTGATTTTAAACACTCGCTCAAAAGTGCATCCCACAGCTCTATAAATTAAGATTCCCGCTCGCTTCAGTAAACTTTGTCAGATACCCTGCCCTTAGAATGTATTCAGATATAGCCGTGAGTATCATCATCTCGCTGGACCCAGCACGATTTGAACTCTTAATGGCAATTAAGGGCGGACCGTAGTCTGCTCATTTCCATTTTTATTTACTTGTTATATCGCTAACGGCATCAAGATCATGTAAATGCCGACAATTTGTGAAGCGGGGAGTACTGCTCCAGCCCTCTAGTTTGTAAGATATATATTAGATAATATGAACTTCATCAGTTTTTAATAGAGTATATATCATAACCTTCTTATAAACAAATTATAAAAGCGTGAAGAATCTTCTGCGTTTTTTTTTGGGGGGGTAGCTCTTTCTGGTTCTCCTGCTTTCAAAAGTTATATCACTATGGGATGGATCTCCCTTGGTTTTTGGAAGAGGGCAACCATTGTAATCATGTGTTTTTCAAGCAACATATTGTAGGATTTCATTATAGTGATTTCATCAATCATGCTTTGCTTGTATTCTTCCAAAAACTGACACAGACAGCTTCAATTGTTAAATTTTATGTGCTGTATTTCTTGAGCTGCTATACTGCAAGGCAAGATGACCAAGCTTAGCGTGTGTTGCACTGTGTTTTCTTGACCGTCGCTCCTAAATACTTTCCAATGATTACATCCCTTTATTTTACAAATATATACAAACAATCTCCTGCTTCGGGTTCCAATCAAAACACAGACCCCTTTCAAAGCCCCTTCATCAATTCCCTTCCTCCTGTGCTACCCAGGCAACTGGCCACAAGTCACAAAATATTTCTCCAATCCTGCCAATTTCGGCCTCCATCACCAACCATAGCCACCAGCTAACCCACTGACCTCTCTCTTGCCTCGGTGAAACACCCAAAATGAAAAAAAAGAGCAAAAATAAAAACCCCATTTCCACTAAATTCCTGAAATGACGTCTTACATGAACATTACCAAAATAAACCCTTTTTATCTTCTCTTGCTCTTTCCCCCCTCACTGAGACCTGAGTTTTGATCAATAAGAAAATTAACAGTAAGGAGCTTAGACCGAAATACAATCAGGAAACGGCGTCAGGGTAAAGTAGGTCTGAGGAATCGGTTGTGGCTGCCCGACGGCGAACTGAACGTGTGGAACAAGATATGGGACACAAGAGTCTATTAAATTACCCACTCTTTAAGTTGACGTGCATTGCAAATTCCCTTATCAGATTAACATAACACGTAGAAGAGCTGGCAAGGTCTGAAAATGACTCCAGAACGCAAGTGATTTCCAATATTTATAAATTACCTTTAATGAGTTTGTTTCACCTACATGAATTAACATTTGCCTAATTCCGTTTTGTTCCAGTAGATAAAAAAGAACTAGTCCTACAGAAATTTAAATTAATGCATTATAACAAAAGATGAAACAACCCCCCCCCTGAAAAAAAGAAACAAATATATATATAATCTCCCCTACTAATTTTACAAAATAAAACAAAATATACTATATAATAAAAATTAATTAAAAACAATAGATAGTGAACAACTATATGGATATATATGGATTACATGTAGCAAAGTACCAAGCGTTACCTTTCTTCTAGTCATCCCTTTTGTTTTAAACCAGAAAACATTTCTCTCTTCTGGCTTAAGAGGCATTTTCCACAAAATGCAGAAAAAAATTGACAAGCACTGAGTGACCATCATGCATTATTGCACGGCCTCGCGTAAACAACTGGAAGTTGCGGAATAGAAAATTGACGCATGCCTGTAATTGCATATGTAACATGTGTCAAATTGTGCCTCAAGCATAGAGCACTGTTCACCGTTAATTTCTCTGAAATATTCCGTGCAAATTCAGATTATATTGCCCTGCCTGAAATGAAATTTTATAAATTGTACATATACACTTTGGTGAATAAGTTGCTACAATTTTTCTTGTTAAAATATAGTATTAGCTGTTGCAAACTGCTTACCAACCAAAAGGACCTATGGTATAAATGCAACAACAACAGAAATGAATAAAAAATAGTTAGTGGTCTGACGTTTCGACCCTAGCAGAGTCTTTTCATGAAGGCTTAACAAAATTTTGCTCTGATTTAAAAAAAATGCATGTGGACAACATTGTTAATTGTCAAAGACTAGTATCTGCACTTCCTGTGACCAAAAAGGTAAATAAAATAACAAACCTGTGAAAATTCATGCTCAGTTGGTCATTGGAGTCAAAAGAAAATAGTGAAAAACCTTAGTGCTTCACTCACTTCTCAATGTTTCAAGTGAAAGTTTCCACCATAACCATTTTTATACCATGTAAGTTATACGCAAATCTGTAAACATTTATTTGTTAAATTTTACCAATTTTATGCACACCTTTTTAAGCACTTTCTAAAAAAATTTAAGTTTTGAAGCAGAATTTGAATCTTGTGCAATGTTACTAAAATATTTGAAGGAAAATAGTCTTAGATTCTTACGAGCCCCCACCCATAATGCTGAGATATTTTTGAAATCAAAGGTTCAAATCATTTTCCTTTTCTTTCTGTGCACAAAAAACGAAACTGAAAAACAGTATTAGCTGTTGCAAACTGCTTACCAACCAAAAGAACTTATGGTATAAATGCAAGAAAATAGTCTTTCTCGAAGGCTAACTACTGCTGGGGTCAAAACGCCAGGCCACCAACTATTGTATTGCATAAAAACTAAACTATAAGAGGAAAAAACAGGCATTATTGGAAAGACCTGGGAGAGAGAAAAGAGGTCGATACGCCTTTAATAACACAACCGAGTTGCAGCGTAAAAATCGTGCTGTAGCTCTATGCATGAGTATTGCTTGGGTGAGATGCAAAGGTGCTATATGTATCAGGTGCACGGTGAAGCACATTGTGCCCCAAGGGTTCTTCAGGCTTGGATGAATTTAGATCTGATAAAGACCCACTGTAAACAGGTCAAAGATTGCGCCTTGGGGGTCTTTGTATTTAAACACAGCGTTACAAAGACCTTTATGCAGTCATGCAAATTAAACACGACCAAATTACTGCAAGTGGTTTGCGAGGAACTATAACAAACCGCTTTGGTGAGAGAGTAATTCAGTTTACAATGAAACCTTTTTGTGTGAAAGACAAAAACAAGATAATTGTATACAAGACTGGGAGGGTACATCAGTAGCTTGAGGAGTCAAGTTGAGTAAATTAGTGGGTTACACTAATAAGGGTGACTCCTATGCAAAATAAATGGAGTAATGCGCTTCAACAGTACTTTTTATTATGTAAAAAGTTAGCAAGAAACAGAGGCATTTGGGTTCATCAAACCAAAGAGCAAGGATCAAACTAAAAAAAACACCTCCTTGTGGTCCATCAAGAACATAAAAAAACACACAAAAACTCACACGATCCTTATCAGTTCTTATTAACTACAAGGTCAGCTGACCTGAGTATGAGTGCACACTAAACTGCAACCATACAGACTGGGAACCATTAGTAAGTCTGGACAAAATGTGTAAAAGAATCACCTGAAGAGTATGCAATAAGACTAGTCTGCAATTATCTAATCCTGGGAGTGTACCCCCCCCCTCCCATCCCCACAAATTTGTACACATGTCAATACCTGCTTACTTATGAAAGCACACTGGATCAGTGGCTCCTACGGTCCCCTGGTACAGGACTCTCAGCCCCCGCTCCCAAACTGTGTCCAAACCCTCGTTCCAACATTGCCCTAGCTCTAATAACCCTCTGGATCCCCTATTTTAAGAGAGATTTTTTCCAGTGTTGGCCACAGACTTAAGGATCAATCCCTTTATACCTCCTTACAGATATTAATGCACCTAAATACATGTTCCTCCATCAAACAAGATGGCCGCGTGTGGCTAATGGTTCCCAAGGCAATCTACGGTGGCAAGTGTAATACGCTCTTATCTTAATCCTTGTTTGACATCATGACATCTTGTGAAGATTCTCCTACACAAGACACACTGCTTAGATGGGCTTATCAGGTGGCCTAAGGCGAAGGAAAAGGTTGGGGGGTGACACATGGAGATGGTCATTGCTTCATATCCACGTGTACACTGTGCAGGTATGCGTACTGCCAATATACCCTTATTTCGCTATACTGACGTACATGAGGTATACTGTCTATAGAGCTAAGTAGGTGTATGACATGCCATATGTGATATGGTAATAAGATCTGGCTATGATTCGGCACGTAGTTTAAAGATTTTCCTCAAATTTCCACAGAGGAAATTACGGGCACAGATGGCGCTGCTGTGTGTAAACAAGTAGGTGTTGATCCTGCATTGAAGATTAAAGCAATTTTTGTATGTTTTATTTTTTATTTCATTTTCAAATTGATGATTCAAATTGTTTTCATTTATGGGAGGGGGGATTTAGAAAAACAGTGTTAATGCCTCACACAGAGAAATGCACTTAACTTAGAATGATTCTAATATGCTTGTGGGATATTATGTGAGGGATTGCACGCCCCCTCTAAAAAGGAACTATTTAATTAGGCCAATGGTTTTACAAAGAGCCAGGGCTTCACCTAACGACACACAATATTGTCAGATAGACACGTGCCCCCACTCTCTACAGGGATGCTTTGTTTAGCGTTTTCATAAGGCATGATATTGGCCATTGGAAATAAGTAAGACAAATTTATTCAGTACAAGGGCTGACATACATGTGCATATGGTGAAGGATTTAATAGACTTTCAGGCTTTTTAATAACAATTTTGCTTTTTTTTTTCTGAGGGAACAAAAATCAGAAATCAGACTTAAGTAGGGAGAATATCATGCCTGTTTCGTGGAGAGACACACTATGTATCTTTGGCTGGAAATTATCATATATTTGAAGTATTTAGTAACTCAACATTGGTGCACTTATAACGATTTTTGTAAATAGGTTTCCCCCCCTAGGCACAGTTTAAAGTGCATCAGATTATAAAGAAAACAATAAGTATTGATCATTTTTTAAAAAGGCTAGGTTTCAATCTATTACAGTTTACTGCATACAGTCCATACCAGAGGCAATCCGCCAGAGAAATAAAACACTGTCAAAGTTGAGAAAATAATGACTCAAATTAATAATAGGGACTTCTTATTTAGCGTTTATCACACCCGAGGGCCTCTTAAAGCACTCATTTTTTTCTTCTTCTACAAGGCAAAATATAAGACCCATTTATTTACATAGCACAATGGTAATAGGTTACAAGGTGCTGTGGCACAAGCTGCAGCCAACCATACCAGAAAACACCAGGGCAAACCCCTTCTCTTAACGATAAGTATACAAGGTTCTTTTACATGCATCCACAACACCCGGAACCAACAGCTCTACGCCCCGCCCCATCCGAAGCAATCACCCCAAGGACGAAGCAATACTGGCTATTAAGAACCTGGCTTAAGGACACTAGTGTCAAGACCGGGACTTTTAAGTCCACACTCTGCTGATCAGAAACACCAGAGCTTGAGTCCAGTGCGCTTGACCGCTCAGCCATGACACAATGCAAAAATACATCTTGAAGACCCCCAAATTACTGATGCTTATTTTAATTACACCAATCAATATTAGCCTGTTATGACCATGCACAAAACCTGGTTGTTAAAATGAGGAATATAATCCTGGAACTAAAATTGTTTGAGAGAGATATGTAAGAGCAGGGTGCTCCCCAGGTTTTTTTTAAACTGTGGGGCATTCTGGGCCCAAATTTGGGAAGTTTAGCTTAAGCAAGCAGAATTGAAACAAGGTCCTCAGACTGATTTCACTCAGTGTTTGTCTTTGGTTTTAAAAGCCATACTGTGCGACCAGGGGCATTCCAAACGTTTTTTCGTTTCAATGATTTTTGTGTTGTGAAGTTGATCTGAAATGCCCTCAAAAAAATAAATAAACAAATAAATTAGTTTTTGGTGTTCTTGAGTATCAGCCACAATTTGTGCATATCAGCAAGCAATTTGAAAGTATCACCTAGATATGTTAACTTATCTATGAGGAGAAACCTGCTTACTGATTTTAATGAGGGGATAACAGTCAGAAATCAGATAAGAGTAGGAATAACATCATCATGCCTAGAACCCTGCTGTGTAGAGATGAAATGTGTGACACAAAACATTGTACAGCAAAAAAGTGAAATAAAATACCCTTGGCTATAAAACATGACTCACATAAAAGGCTATTGTGACAGAGAGTAATTTTCTGGTTTACTGAGTCATATCTTTATAAGTTTGTCCACAGGGAATAAAGGCACTATAATTAATTATTGATTCTAAGGTTTCAGGTGAACCAGAAAGTATAAAGTCCATACATAATCCATTAACCAAAATGAACAACGGCTTTTGAAGTCGTATGAGTTAGATTTTAATTTCCGTTATGCATTGAGCGCATGAGATGTATGTCGATGCATTGTACATAAATTATGCATGTATCAGAGATTTTCTATTAACTAAAAAAATATATCTATATTTTGTACTTTCAAGAAAAGTGTGGAACACGTTTCTTCTTGGCTTGTGTTTCTATTCCGTTTAGAGTGGTTTTCAGTTAATCAATTAATCAATCAATCAATCAGTCACACTGTTTACAAAAGGGCCACAGAGCATGAATTTCCTGCAGGCTTGACTTGTACACAGATCAGTGGAAGAAAACATACTCTTTCATGTAACGGAAATTGCTAAGTATCAGCTTTCAATATGAAGAAACTTGTTTGCTGTTATTTTAAATTCTTGGTTTTTATGCGGCCATTACGATTATGCCCAGTGCAGTTTATTGCCTGCTCAGAAATGCCCTAGAATGTACAAAAAGGTTACTGTTTGCCTTTCACCTCTGTGGACCACGATTCGAATCCTTCCTCAGACCGGGGTCTTACAGTTGGATTGGGTTTTCAGTACCTTTCTGATTGCATTGGTTTTCCCCACATCTAAAACTGAACATTTCTTCATTGTTTCCTACTCATTCTGTTATTAACACTACTTGTGCTCTTGGATGTGCAAAAAAAGTTAATAAAATAAGAAATGACAATATACAGGTTACATGGTCTATTACTGCTGCTGGTGCAAGCACAGAGGAATTTAAGT
This sequence comes from Pisaster ochraceus, assembly GCA_010994315.2. NCBI lineage: Eukaryota > Metazoa > Echinodermata > Asteroidea > Forcipulatida > Asteriidae > Pisaster > Pisaster ochraceus. The sequence continues at coordinate 10,915,950 of CM021529.1, forward strand.
CAAGGATGTATTTTTAAAGACGTAATTTGAAAGACAACATCCAGAGACAACAAAACCTCATATTTCACAGAGGCAACAGGAGAGGCCAAAAAGCCATTTACAAGTTCGATTTGAATGAAGTCTGCTTAAAGTTGAATTCCTCACACTATAGGGACAGTTGCTATGTCAAATGGTTTGGAGGAAGCTTTTCATAGCAACCTCTAGACAACACATTCATTCAAAATTGAGTTTGGGTGTTCACCATCTCTTACATAACTACGTGACGTAGCAAATGTCTCTATTAATCTATGGAATTCAAATGTAAGTGGTAACTTGTGACTAAAGCAAGTCGTCGTACCAGACTTTATTTCAATCTAACTCGCAAATGGCTCATTAGCGCCATGCCCTGTTCATTGCCTTGGTGCCTCTTGAATTGCTCCCCCGAAAAGTTTAAATTGCCCACCTATTGGTGCCCTTTAGTTAGGAAAAAATTGCGCTACTCTCTACATGAAGAAGTATCAGTCCTGAACGACCCTGCGGTTGAACAAGTCCAATTATTTGTGCGAGCCTACATTGCATGAGCAGTATTCTGCAAATCATGAACATGGGATTAGGGGTTTCAAAAGAGGTTAAGTGTGAACAACTTACTTTCTAGGAAGAACAGCGAGCCTGGACGTCATTCGTGACCTACACTTAGTGGATAGCTCCACTGCGGAAGTATAGACAGCATTCAAATGTGCAGACAATTTGTCTGCAGTGTATGATTGAATCCCTATACCTTAAGACTCATAATTCAATTGTATGCAATACATAATATTTGTTCGTAGACACTTAACCTATATACATTTGATTACATTGCATGAATAAATGCATCAGTTTCACGTGCCTGAAGTACCTTGAATTTCACGTTCTTAATGCAGCCTGTCATGTTTTTTCTTAAATTTCTGAGTTTTTAACACATAGAGATAATCAATTTGGGCCCAGTTGCATAGAGCTTATCAAGCAGAAAATGTTGGTTGTCTGCTGAGCAAAACTGAGCAGGAAACCACTCAAAGATATGGCATTTTGGCTGGTAACCTTATTCTGGTAAGAAAAATAGTTTTTTCCTTAAAAGCAGCTCTTAGCCCTGAATGTTTTAATCAGTATGCTCTGATCACCTTCAGATAAAATAAAGGCAAATTCGGAAAACATAAACTAGTGCAATTTACAATGTAGCCTACACACCTAATACAATTATCAATGGGTTATCGATAAGGTGCCAAATTCTTTTTGACCTCAGTTAAACTAACCCTTATTCCGAGCACCGCGGGTGTCCAATAAAAATGACTTATTC
>CM021529.1:10924236-10936662 GCA_010994315.2 Pisaster ochraceus
TCCATGTACTGTCATGGGTGGACGCACCTTTAGTTCTTAAAAAAACATTATCTCAAATCTTTCCTCCGAAATAGTTATCAAGAAAATGCCATCTTACTTAAGTAGCCTCGTGAGATAAAGCAACAGCGCACAGCCCCCCTTAAAATGTTTACTAATTGTCAATAAAATGTGGGAAATTCTGAAAACAGAACAAATGAGGTTAAAGGTCAGCAGCCACCTCAAGTAGACCAACCCAAGAGCTTCTTAAGCCTCCCAAGGGTTGGGGGGAAACCAAAAAGGAAGACAAAACAATTCCCATTCCTTGGGATGAAACACGAGATGTAAGAGCAACCACACACAACCTGTTGAAGATGTTCAAGATTCCCCACCCCCCTCCCCAGAGGAGGTCAAATGAAGATTTAGATGGCTCCAGGAAGCTCAGCGCCTACAAACCCAAGGAGGTCTGGCTGGGGTTGTTCAGTCATCACTTTCTCCATAATCAAACAAGGACAATGAATACAGCTGATAACTAAGACTGTCTGAGAGCGCAAAGCCTGTTTTAATGGGTACGTCTTTACAGTCATCTTCTGAAATAAGATGGTCAAGTGTATTGCTCAAGGGCACATTATTTCCCAGGAATATTAATAATTGCATTAACAAGTTTTAACACTTTATTCAAAGACTGAGAGTTTGTTTTTATATTGTTGTTCTTTTAAGGTGCTGATGAAATGATGTAATTATCTTAAAAAATTTGGTGGGTTTTTATTATTTTGTTGTACTTCTTTGCTGTCGTCAAAAATCATTACCATTTCCAGAAATGTTTTCCTTAATCAAAAATCTTGTTACAAATATTGTAGAAAATCTATCCCATTGAGGGATATGATGTCAGAAACTATTCAGCATTCCATTCAGCAGGGTCTGGCACAATTCTAGAGCCAATATTTTTTGGGAGCTAGACCCTTCCCACGTGACATCCCAATCTAACTTTTCCTACTGCTATTTCTTTCTTTCTTTCTTTTCACTTGCATTTTATTTTATTTCATTTTAAGTTTTGACTTTTTTTTAACCGCGTCCCCGTTGGTTTTGTACGCGAAAGCAAAGTGTCCCCGGTATGTCGTTTTTCCAGATCCCTGTCATTAAAGACCTCAGCTTTAATGCATAGACATGACCACACACACACACACAAAAACACACATTTTGTAAATGTGTCACATTAATGTCAAAGTCCTTTTCAGTCTCCAAGGCACGGGTGAGATTGAATTATTGAACAAGGATTTTATCACTGTCTGGCGTCCGGAGTGTATAAATCATACCGCTAGATGGAAAACAAATATAGACACTATTGATGTTTTATTACGAGGGAGCATGGAACTTCTTGAGACTTGTTTTCTTTGTGGAATTCGTCAATTGTGGCTAGTCTGACGAATCAGTTTTCTTGAAAGAAGGAGGAAGGGAATTACGATCTCACAGCAGCCCTGAGATACAGTCAGGGGTGGATTATTTAATAGGCAACTGTACCTTATGACATACAAAGAATTGAAGGGGAGCTCCAAAAAGCTAAGAGCCTGAGAAAATACACAAGAGAAATTCTCATGCACACACACACACATTTGTTGACCCAATAAAACGAGGACTTCTCTTACCACAAACCTCATTACAGGTTTTAAAACATGTAATTCATCCTAATAAAATGCAGCCCTTAAAAGTGCAATTGACCCTTGTGTCTTTGACTTACAGAACACTGCCCAGGGCCTACAGAACACTAGTGCCTCGGGCCTACAGACAACTGGTGCCTAGGTCTTATGGAATATCTGGTGCCTAGGGCCTTCTGAACACTAGTGCACAGGGCCTACAGAACACTGGTTCCAAAAACCAAAGGAACACTGTTGCACAGGGCCCAGGGCGTATAGAACACTGGTGCCTAGGGCCTAAGGAACACTGGTGCCTAGGGTCTAAAGAACACTGGTGCCCAAAAGGAACACTGGTGCCTAGGACCCCTGAAACACCAGAAACAGTGTCAGGAATTAACTGTCGAAAGTGGTTTGGGGTGGTTTTCCCATTCTAAAGCAAGTTATTTCACTATTATATGAACAAGATAAACAAGATGTAACCATGAATACAAATTTAAACTCTGACAGCTGAGTCAAGATGTGAGCAAAAAGAAACCCAGAAAAGACAAATTGGCAGGGGCCAGGTTTCCATTTTGTCTTTGAGAAAGAATTGTTAAATCAGGGTTGGACAACAAACTTTGGTGGCCCTTTTCTTTTTTTTCTTTTTTTAAATGAGAAAAACCCAGGCAAAAACAGGTTCACAGTTTTTTTGTAAGGAATGTATTACTTGTAAGGGGTGATTTACTGAGACAAAATTCCACACAAATGAAAAACAAGAGAAATGGTGTAAGGACAAGTTTTGCTTTTTGTCCCTTTTTGATTTGAATTTTGTTTGTTAAATCAAGGTTAAAAGCTTTTGTTTCAGAAGGGAAAAAAACAGTATTGGGATACAGCGCGTTTGTTAGGGTTGAATTGTACTCTGGCAAAGCAGCTGGTACTTCAATGTCCTCAATGTTCAGTTACTGAGTTATCACGCTTAAGGGTACGACACATGATCGCTGATAATGGCAAAAACTTAAGACAATTTTTACTCTGAAAGCTTAATATTTATTAACTTGATCCCGGTTCAAATTGTCCTGAGGAATAGCTCCATCTGAAATAATGCTATGTGCAGGAAAACTGGCGCCGTAACATCAGTTTATTTTGCCGCAGAACTAAAGATTTTGGACAATGCACAAAATCCACGCCATAAAATGAAATACTTTCTGGCTTAAATTTTTTGGTGACAATATTAATGTACCAGAGGTTAGTTTATTTTCTATTTGTTCATTTATCTCTCTGGTGATGAAGCAGAGGGATCCTCAAAAGCCAAGATGATCAAGAAATGTTAAGTTTTAGGTGTTTTCAGATTCGGGCATTCAAATTGACAAAGTGATTTCTTACCTTTCACCACTGTGGTCCCCAGTTCGAATTCTGCTTCAAATTGGAGCCTTGCATATAATGGATTGGGTTTTCACAGAAAATAATTTTATGTTGTTATTATATAGTGCTCAACATTGAATTTCACACAAAATATTTGAGTAAGTAAGATTTGGCGATGGCGTGTCGTGGCCGAGCACCTAACCATTATTGCTTCATCCATTCGGATGGGACGTAAAGCCATAGGTCCAGTGTGTTGTGTAATACACAGAAAAAGAACCCAGTGCACTTATCAGAAAGAGAAGAGATTAGCTCCGGTGTTCCTGGTCTGATTGGCTGCATATTGCGCCACAGCACCTTGAAAACCATTACATGGTGCTATAAAGGAATAGGTCTCTAGCGCTTTTATTCGCCCAAAGGGGTGTGATAAAGCGCTATATAAGAACCCAGTATTAAGTATTATCATAAATGATTTCATGAAATGGTAAATGGCTATATAATTTCAGACATAATACTTGTCATGAGTAAGTTAGTAAGGTTCGGGAAAATTTCACTAAAAATGGTACATGGCTTTATCCTGCCCAAGCCCAGTTCAAAAATTTCAAGATTCGCCCCTGATGGTTCAGAATCAATTCTTTGCACATGTTCTGCATTTCAGCCTTCGCTCGCTTCCATAAATCTACTGCTTTTGAGGCCAATGCAATGATTCCAACTGCAGGAGAACACTTGTTGCGGATCCATGCTTCGGATATTAAAAAAACCTGCAAATATCAGGGCCAATTAAAAAAGCAATATTGGTAATGAGCAATTTATAGGCGAATTTGATGGTGAAACTTGGCCGCCCTTAAGTGCAGTCTTGACATAATAATTGCAGACATCCTTCAGACCAATGGTGTGGAAAACAATGCCCCTAAAGTTCTTAAAGGGACAATACATCTTAGTTTTGGGGAGAATGTTATATTCATTTTTTCTTGTTTTCATTGAACACACCATACAATCAACCTGTGAAACTTCAAATTCCACAAATTCCACAAACAATTTATGTTGCGGCAGGAATTTTGTGCACATTCAATCGATGCTCACTTTATTTGATGCCGACAAATGCGTGTTTTTTCATATAGTATTTTGGACAGAAACATTTCTCCGATTTGTACCGGTGAGAACTTTAACCTGAGGCTGTATCTGAATTGGCGGCTACAGCTATGGCTACCACTGTTGCTAAGGGCTTAGTTAAGGATGTCGGATACCTCAACACATGGCGACGCGGCGATCCAACCATAGCCATAGATCCGCTTAAGCCTGCTTACTACAGAACCAGCATTGCGGCGCCATATGAAGGATGTAGATCTTTGAGCACTAAGCCCAGAATTATGCCGTAAGCAGAGTCATGAAATCAGGCCCATAGAGAACATGTTTATAGAGCTGCTTAAGCACAAAAGTATAACTAAGCGAAACAAAATTATGCTGACCAGAATAAGTTTACCAGCCAAAATACACTTTCACATGTACCATCTGTGACTGGTGTCCTGCTTTATTTTTGCTCAGCAGAAAGTTCTTAAGGTAGGGTCATACTTTGGACTTGACCCAGAAAAACGAGTTGTGTAATTCTTATCTGGAATCCTAATTGCTATAAAGATGGTAATAGTCTGAAATGCTCCCCGTTGATTAGAAATCAATAACAGCATGTTAAGAAATGTTTATCTCCAAAGGTCGCCTAAAGTAGGTTGACCTAGTGGTATCTTGCCTCGCCTTCCACCTCTAGGACCCCAGTTCTAATCCCGCCGGTGGCACTATGTGGATTGGATTTTCAGTCCCTGCCTGATTGCATGGGTTTTCCCTGGAATAAATCTCTGGGGTTTTTCCTCCCACATCTAAAACTGAAACTTCCTTCCTTGTCTTCTCTCCAAGGGGTTCTTGGCTAGTAAAGTGATTAAATTTGCTTTTCTGAAAGTCCTTGGTATGGCTTCACAACCAGAATTCATAAATGAAACTGAAATTAATAAAATGAAACTTTTGGAGATTCAAATTTCCGTGTTGTCTGTTTGCGAATGCTGCGGCCCGGGATGTGCTGTCACCTCGGTAAACACGGATGGATTCTACAATCTGTAGGAAAAGTCAGTAAACCTGTTGCTGCTTTCTCAACAAGAAGACACCATATTCAGCTGAAACTTTCACAGGTGACTTTTACTGTGTCTTTATTGATAATTGGGCCTATAAATCATCATTTATGTTCTCAGAAACCAATTTATGAACCTACACCTTCAAGCAAATATTTTCTGAGCAAGCAGGTGTATGAAATTGGGCCGTGTACTTTGTCTATCAGATTAGAAGTAGCTGATGTTCAATGTTAACAAGACTGTTTGGCATGAGTATGAATTTGTTGACATACTTTTATTGATTTCTAATCAACAGGGCCACTTCAGATGAGTTAATAATGTTGCAGGATGCTTTTCTTGTATTCAGCTGAAACTTTCACAGGCTCTTCCAGGACCTCTACAAATTATTCTCTTGTCTTTCCTGTATTTTTGTATGATTCTGTATTCAATATTTTGGCTCAGTACTTCTCAACTCTGCCTCTTTTTTCAGTTGATTTTTACCAGTGGCCTAACTAAGGAGGGAGGGGGACACGTGGCCCCCCCAATCTATATCAGTGCCCCCCCCCCCATTTGGAACCCACCTATTACATAGATCAAGATCCAGTTTTTAAAAAAGTGCAAATGGAATCTATAATTGATTTGCCCGCAGAGCCCCCCAGAAAAAAATGGTGCCCCCTAAAAAATGTCCTTAGTTACGCCGCTGATTTGTTATGATTATATCCATTTGTCAGAATTTGAAGTTTTAAATATTATTTATTTCTATGTATTTATTTCATAATTTTTCAATAGTTTTTGAAGTCAGTCTATGAAACTCAACTCTCAACTTTTTCTCTCATAACTATGCCTACCACATGTTAATTTTTTAAACACAGACTTATATTTTGATCTTTATAAGTAATCATTTCAAAATTTTACCTTTTTATCATTTTATGTTATTTGTTAAGGACTCTTTTCCCATTTAAAAGATTGGATTAATAGGCTTTTGAGTCACAGTGGTTAGGTTGACTTTGGTTAATCCTGGCCATTGGGCTTGTCTTGATCTGTCAGTGCTACTGTTCCATTCCTACATCAGTAATGCATTTGGGTTTACAATTGTTCTAGTTCTCTTAAGATTTTTTTAGTACACATGTTTGTTTGTTGAAATCTTGACCAAATAAAGAATAACAACAAAACTAAATTGAATAATTAGTGATTTTCCTGTGGTGTTTTTTTCCCACAGAACTCGAGAAAGTACTCAAGAGAACACAGTGCTTAATACACATCGATGTAAAGGTAAAAAACAAGTTATATTCTTTATCCCCAATGCAAAATTAATTTAAAATCTATTAAGTAATGATTTGATGACTCTATATGAATCAAAATAGGTAACAAGAGCATTGATCTTGGCAACAATTGGTTTACTGACTTGATTTGAACCTGCTTTTAAGGGCAGAGGTGATGTCAGAATGAATTGCTTCTATTTAATGAGGCTGACTCTCTTCCAATCATCTCTTCTGGGGGGTTTTCTGCGACAAAATATAGGCGTTCCCGGCTAATCTTGACATTTTTGTGATCAACCATTATCAGCCATTCAAGTTAGCATGATTTTTATGAACCAAGTAAATTAGAGTTTCTTTGACATTGTTTGGGCATTCAATTTCAATTTGTAGGCACCCAAGATTTGTTTCTAATGTTTGTTTTCACTGGGGCATTCAAGTTTTCTTAGGGCATTCAAAACTGAAACTGTAGCATTGTTACCGTAGGTTTTGATACATTTTGAAGTTTGATGCATGCAAATTAGCCAGCATCTGAGTGCTTTAATTTTAGTCTAAAAGCTTACTAATTTTGAAGTTCATTTACTGGAACCATTTTTTCTGTTAAATAGCTCCCTCTTCTAAAATCAAGTCATATTCGAGAAAACTGTACCTGAAAACTTAAAATAAATAAAAAACAGCTGATTTCGGTTGTCACAACCAAAATGAAGGACAATGTGTTTAATATGCTGAAAAGTGTGCATGGTTATTCACTATTTTCTCCTGACTAGCACAACAGACTATACAAGCACTAATTATCACAGAGTTGTTATTTGATGTAAATGGTTGATCACACAAAAACCAAAGAGTGTCAGCACTTCCAATCCTGTATACATCTTTAAGACCTACAACCAGGTTTTTCTTTTCTTATTCATTTATGGGCAATCTTATTCAAATCCAATCCATAGGCATAGGCCTCCTACTACTCCTGCATGCCTGTTTTTTTTTCTCTCCCAAGGACTCAAAAAGCCTTGAGCATTACATAAGAGCTTATCACACATCAGTGTAGGCCAAAACAGAAAATAATATTCTTCATCCCCAAATGCAATTATCTCTTAATGAGCAATGTTTAGCCAGGAAAAATCCTGTCTACAGACACTGATTAACATCTTTCCGAGAGCCTAGACAATTAATCCCAACCATAACAGATTTTGTGTAAATATATCATACTCCGTTATTAAAAAACATAAAGCCTCATTTCTTGCAAGTGTAATTTTTCACTTGTGGTTGAGTAAGTAATATAGCAAGGATGTTATTTTAGGTCCATGTTACACACGCAAGCAGACACAGTGTCGTCACATTAATAGCTAGCAGTAGCTCTAAATTGACTGCTGCTATACTATTTGGTTTGGTTAATAGTGTCATTGTGGTAATCCAACACTATTACACTCCCTCCAATGTGTGAAATCACCATTTCACCTCGGTTATTACGCATCCCTTTCGTCCAAATGCAAAACTTTGCGTGATAATGGCACCGCATTGATCCCCCCCCCCCCTCCGACGGACCCGGCCAGGGTGTAAATTATTCACACAAATTGCCAGTTATGATCACGGGCAAATATATCACTGAAGAAAGGGACCTGAATAATTTGCTGTCTGCTCACTAACCCCTTGGGTCGATACAGGATACCACAAACAATCATACCCCAAGCTGAATGTTTATGTGATACACCACTTTGGCGAGCGGTGCTCAGCATGGAGCTGCTGCCGTAACTTCAGGAGGTTCAACTTTCAGCTACAAGGAGAGGTGCTGGATCTTTGATTTAAGTTCTTCGTTAGTTGTTTATAAACGGATTTGTGATGCTTTTAATCAGCAGGTATTTTGAGATCCAATGACCATGAATGATTTCTTTTCCACTAATAAGGAAGGTAATTCTTGAAACCTTAAAAAAAAATATATAGAAAAGATTTTGACAAAAAAGGGAGACCGCCAACATTAGATAGATAGTTCAATTGGTAGAATGTCAGGGGGGTCGCAGGTTCAAAATCAGCTCTAGTCAATTTGTCTTCGTTCAACCCAATGAACATTTTATATAAAAAAACAACAATTATAATTCAACTCTTTCAGTTTAATACACTGCTCATGATATTTTCCCCAACTAGAACAGTTGCAAAAATTGGACGTCTCTCTTTAACATTTTTAATTCATACAAAATTCTAAGATAAGGGCCCAATTCCATAAGGCTATTAAGCAGAATTCTCCTAAGCAACTTTTTATGTTCAGCAACAACAACAAAAACCAGTGGGACACCAGTTGTAACAATGTAAACTTCATGAAATTAAGGCTGGTTACCCATTTCTGTTGAGCAAGATTTGTTCTCTGTGCTTAGCAAGTTAGCAAGTTGTTGTACATTACAGGCTTTATGAAATAGGGCGCGGGTTGTTTATGCTCTTCAACACTATTCTGTCAAATGCATTACAAGAACTGCAATGAATTCAGGCATGATATTTGGTCCTTGGGAATATAGGAATATCTTTCTAAGTACAAGAGCTGACCTATATAGCTTTACTAGACTATTCAGGCTACTTGATCACAATTTGTCTGATGTTTTCCAAGGGAGTCTGAAATCAGACTAAAGCAGGAACAGGGTTTGCCCTTAACTTTGTTATTGCCTATCCAGCCGGACCAGTTAGCTTGTCATTTCACTAGTCCATAAGCTTTTTCACTATTGTGCATTTTAAATGAAATAGGGATGCATTTTCAACACTGAACTGGACAGCCGGACCGTTTGGAGCAAATTTTGACTGGTCCTCATGTGTTTTAACTGACATTTGGCCAGCGGACCACTGTTAAGGGAGAACACTGACCGAAGAATATCATTCCTGTGAATTATTAAATTAGAGGAAAGTGACCCTTACCTTGACCATCAGGAGACCTTTGGAGACGGCTCTGTCTTCATTCTTACTCTCCTTGAAACATTCAAAAGACACATCCAATATCGGGTATCGACTCGCGAAGAGTAAGCCGCTATTCAAAAAATGTCTGTTAATCCTCCAAGAGTCCACGCCAACGTCATAAAGAATGTGGCTGAACCACAAATGAAGGATTTTGATCAGTTTCTTGGCAGCTCTTCGTTCGAAAACCTCTTGGAAGCAGATGAAGTCCAAGCCGGCGGGGAAATTAATATTGACAGCATGTTCTGTGGGGGAGGGGACATCCCCAATGTTCCCCTCACCATGGAGTTTCTGGCGTTGACTCGAGGGGCTGCCACTCGGGAGAGTGGTGGGCTTAGGGTCGCTGGTCAACGGACAAGTCACTTTGTTGAACTCTATTTGCACGCTGGTGTCTATGTTGGGACTCGAGATTGAGGCAAGGGATTCGGTCGGGGTCGGAATGTCTTTGGGCACAATATCAGGCACGGAGGTAACGCTAGCATGCTGCTCATACCTGTCCTCTTGATCGACCTCTCGGAGGTCCTTGAGTGCATCCCCATTCAGAGGGGTCTCTGGGGTGACCGGGGTGTCGCCATTGCATTGACTCTGCTCCTGATAATCATCAGAGTCCCTGATTTTATCAATACCCTGTGTGAAAAACGACGTCTCCTCCGGTCGGATGTTCGTGTACGTCACACAGGACACTTCTCCATCCGTCACATCAAGCTGGTTGCTCTCGTTCAAGTTGAAAAGACTCATCGGGTTTGTGGACGCAGGTGGGTTAATACTGTAAGTCTTGAGCTCACTATCCGATGGGGACTGGACAAAAATCCTTGGGCTCGGCCTGACCTGAGAGTTGATAATCCTACGGCCAAGATTGACTGACCTTGTCTGTACATTGCGGAGATTATTCAATCTCGCCATGCCTTCCGGCATGAGGCAGGTATCGATCACGGCGATTTTGAAGAAATGTTTCGACGAGAGGTCCATCCATATACACTCGTTGACGTTGACGCGGCTGGGCGTGTCCGCGAAGGAGTACATGTAAGGGGTGCGCTTGCCTGAGAGACACATCCTGGTGATGAACCCGAACAAGGCAAACGGTGAGAAGACGATGATGAGGGCCAGACACACAGGTAAGGAGAAGATAAGGATGACACAACGCTCATAGCACGGTGCTTCCTCCTCATTCCTTGACTCATCTGAGGTCCGAATGAGCATGGATAGGAGTTGGTTAACACACCAAATCCATGGTAACATGAAACCATATGCCACCGAGTACATCCTTGCCTTGTGTTTACTCCTGAATGCCGTCTTGTGCAACATGATGACAACTTAATTGTCTGCAGAGGATGACGTGGTAAAACTCCACAGACTACCTGAGATGCATCAGACCATCAAAACGCCATGAGCTTGATTCAGATAGATAAGAATTCATAACAGCAGTGGCATCCATCTCAAACTTTCCACTTTATAATTCCAAAGCACCTCTAAAAGAGCATGTGTCCCTGCTCCAACCACTCAACAACCGCTAGTGATGCAATTGAAGCAACTGTCACGATGAAACATCTCCAACAGAAACGATGATGCACGCACCAGCGAGTCCACCCAAAGATCACACTGTCTACACACCCTGGTTAGAAGTGCTAGGCACACAGTTCAATCACAATCCATCCTACGGAGAAAAAACGTGGGGGGGGGGGCATCTGAGCAATCCAGCGTGATTCCCAATCTCTCAGGCTCCATCAAGCGTGGCCTGTTTACTTGTAGATACGTCCACTCTGTCAGTGATTCATTTCTCACTCCACCGCCCCGCAGCCTGGCGATTTTTTTTCCTTTCTCCTCAACTCATCATTAACCAATCAATAAGGAAGGTCTAGTGACCTACTGTAATTGCAAGTCCGGTTGCAGCTGCAGGTGATGCATCATGACGTACAGCCCTGTCCGATTGGTATTCATGCCTCGGCCTGTTTGTCTTTCGAGCCGTCTGATACAACTACAAAATCTGAAAATTTAACAAGAATCATATTAAGACGGGTTGGACACCTAGCGAGGTGAAAAGATATTCTTGTATTGTGTGTGTGGTTAGAACACCTCTATTATGACTTGTGGTGGTTTTGAAATAAAACCAGTGGTGTACCAACTGAGAACAGGCATGATATTTGACCATTGAAAAAAATGCAGGATTTGTTTTTTATTTGAGTACAACAAGGGCTTACATGAGGAAGGATTTTTTCTGGGCTTCATAGAATAATCTGACTGATTTTCTGAGGGGATACAAATCAGAAATCAGATTAAAGTAGGAAGAATTTCATGCCTGCGAGAAAAATATATTTTAGGAAATTTAAAACACCTTCCAAACTTACTGTAAAACACTCTAAAATAACATTAAAGCACTTTAAATTATTTCAAATTATTCCTTATTTTCATATGAAAATTCAGCCCCCCCCCCAAATAAAAAGAAGATTATTAACTGAAGGTACTGCACAATGTGCAATAAAGACTCCACTGAAAATATCTTGCTATTTTAATTGTTAATTTGTACAAGCACTGCTTTTTTTGTAGCTTCAAATCTACACTATAAATTAAACCATTAGTCAATAAAAGATAATGTATTGGTAATTGGGCTGGAAATGAGTGTTTGTCCCAGTAATTTATTAGCAATTAGCCCATTGAGAATCACAACTGGCTGGACTAAGTATTGACGGCATTTGTTCTCTGGGATTGATCATTCTATTGGTAAGAGTTGCTTGATCATTTCCATACAACTCAGTCTGTGGATTCTTCCCCCCACAGGACTCGCAACGCTGCCAACATTTGCATCTTGCGATCAGGGAGATATATTTTGAACAACAATCACGGAGATGTTGAGAGTCACATTCAACATAATCGGGGAAAAAAGTGTCCATAATCAGATCAGAACATGGAAAGATTGGTTTACTTTCAGGGAAGGTTCTGCAGAATCACGGAGCGTTGGCAGCTCTGGACTCTGGAAAAGTGCAGTGCTTAACACACATCAGTGTTAGGGTAGAACACAAATAATATTCTTTATCCCCGATGCTATTGTCCCCACTGTTGAAATATAGGATTTGAGCTGCCTCTAGCTACTGGGCAAGCTAGGTGGAAGTCTGTAGGTATACCTTCTTTGGTTTTACTCAACTGTGACCATCTGATGAGTATCAGTTTGATGCAGTTTTCACTGATTCGTTTATTGGC
>CM021529.1:10939609-10953862 GCA_010994315.2 Pisaster ochraceus
TTTCAAAAAATCAGGACATTCAGCAAAACCAAATACTGTACTTTTCGGACAATGCACTTTGAGTTGCTGACCCCCTGAAAAATAAAACGGCTCTGAAAAATGTTGTTACCACAGAAAATATTTCCACTTCAACAAACATTTTGAAAGCAGCTGTCGAGTGCTGATATTGTCCCAACTGTGCAGAGAGCTCGAGTCCGTCAAGTGGCTTAATTCAGTTGTCACGGACTGAGCAGATTAAAACAACACCATGGAGTAGGTGTAGTATACGTGTGTAAACACAAGGAAAAAAAACCTTTTTAGGCTGTCAAAGAAATTACTCATGGATTGAAACAAAAACATTGCGTGTGTTTCTAAAATTAAACAGGTCTTTCTTCCCTTTTAGTTTAAATTGAAACAAATAAAATAAAATTATGTCAACAAAATGATGGTAACAGATCGTTATTGCACAGTAACACAGACCCTTCAAACTATACTTTTATTCCAACACATTGGTAATTTTGCCATTTGTAAATGTTTTGGTGATAATACACATATTTTCTGAGAATAATCAAAGAAGAAATATGGCAAATCTTGTAAACCGCTACTGTCCATGCTCACTCAGTTGCACTCCTGTCATCGCCATTTTTCTACTTTGCTATTCTGTATGTTTTGGGGGCTAGGCCAATGTTTCTTGCTTGGGTGTTTTCTGTTTTGGTTGTCTATTTCTATTTGCCTCGTTTTTTAAATCATTTGTAATTTTGAGGTCAAATAAATAATAATAATAACAGACAAACCCAGCAGTAAAAAATCTCAATGAGTGGAAGGGAAGGGAGGGGCTGCAGCCCCCCCCCAAAAAAAACCCTGTAAGATTCTGAAAAGATAACATCCTTTAATTTTACACTCACCCTCAATTTATTTCATTTTGTCCAAGTGAGCAGAAATGGGGTAATTTTTTGAATAAGTGTTTAGTTTTAGTGTTAAAAAATTTAATATTAATAATATTAATCCCCATACATCCAAATGTTGAAATCTTTTTACAAAAACACCATAAATTAAACCTTGTCTAAGGGGCTATTCAAAATGTAAAAAATAAATATAAAATTGAAACTGTTTTGACCTACCTACCCACCCCAAATTTAAATTTCTAAATATTGAATGGCTTCATAATATAATCTTTACACTGAAGAACAAAGTAATGCCTCAAACGAACCAGATATTTTAGACCAAATGTCTCCAGCATCAGTAGTTTTCAATGTTTTTTCTGGCTTTTTCAACTAAAACATCTAATCATGAATTTTATTGACGATTTTGGCCAGCTGGGTACTTTTTGTATTGTTAAATTTATATACTTCAAAATAATTTTTTTTAACCGAATTTCTATTTTCAGTTATTTCTTTAGGCCCATCCACAATTTCGAAAAAGAAAAAACAAATTGAAATTTGTTAACTTTGAATATTCTGAATAGCCCCATACACATAATCTCTCTATTGTTTTTCTCTTTCTTTTTCTTTTGACAAGTCTTAGTACAGAAGGTAGTGTTTTTAACCCTTTTAAGACCATAGCAGCGGTAAGCAGCTTGTACCAAAAGCCCATAGAGGCTACAATGTCCACGAGACTTGACCTACTTCCACTAAACTAAAAAGGACAGTTGGACCCTTTTTATGGTCACTTTGGAACAGATTCCTGGTCTTACTGACCCTATGGGTCATCCGGCCCAATGGAACCTGGAATCTGGGTCAAATCCTGACCCTGGAGTTTTTAAAGTTTACATGTTATTTTATCATTATCGTCAACAACATCAGCACAACAATATCAACAACAACAGATCAAGTTTGTTTACATCAAAGATTGTGGTCCAGTGGTTAGTCTACAGAACTTGCAGTACCAAGGATGAGGGTTCGGACCCAACCAAGGCGACCACTGATTTCACAACTAGAATAAGACTTGTCATCTAGTTACTAAATCACAATTTCTTGATTTGTGCAATTAATAATCGAAGATGCTAACCAATGTTTGTTTGATGGGATGATCATCTAAACAAACAGTAAAAACAATACCAACAGCAACAGAAGCAGCAACAACAACATACAACAACAACAACATACAAAAACAACATCAACAAAAAAAACAACATCATCAATATCATCATCATCACCATCAACAACAACTACACCAAGTTGAGCAGTAAGCTTCCTTTCTGACATAGACAACCCAGGCCAAGACTTGCAAGTAAGCCATGCACAGGGAACATTCGATTGTAAAAACATCAGTTGGAAATTATGATTCAAATTGTGTGTACACAGTGTGTCACGTTCCCTGTCTGCAATAGCAATCATGTAATCTGATTCTCACTCTATGAAAAATGGATCAGACTAACTTCGCTAACAGGTATATATGAATGCAATGGAGAGAGAGAGGAAAACAATTCAAACCAAGGTTGCTACACCATACATGTAAATAGTCTGTGAGCCTTCATTTGCCTGCGATAATGAGGAGCCGTATTCCGCTCTACTAGTAAATGCCTTCATTGATATGCAGAGCAACAAGTCCCCGTTGCATGCATGCATGAATACCGTAACCATTCTCCTCAATCCACACAGAATTCAGGAATAAGAACCCCGCAGCTCAATAAATAACATCCAAGCTTCCTCTTTGAGTAGGATAGTCAGCTTTGACGTCGGCATTCCTTCAAGATGTGAAGCATGCGGAAATTGCACTGGATGTGATGGTAATTAACATGCAGACAATAAATTAGGAAGTACAAGAAAGCTCTTTGGATTAATTTACTCTAAGACAGTTCTGGCCATTATTCATGACATCTAATTTAGAACTCTCACTTTGTACTGGTATAAATTATAGGTGGACACACACAAAAACACACTTTATTATCTGCCTGGTTTGCTTGGTAAGACCTTCGCCACAGCTACCTCTTTCTGTATAACCAGCAATTTCAGAGATTGTCATTCTTGTGAACTCCAGATCTTCAGAAATGACTATACAAATTTTGAAATAACGAGTTTTGAATCGCCATTTGAAGTTTGAATTATAAGTGTCTGAATTAAACTTTGAATTACAGATTTAAAAATCAATAGTCATTTCCTGTTTGTTTGGTGGGGTATGTTTTATTCAAAAAAGCACAAACAAGTTCCAAATGACACTTTCTATGATCAACAATTCATTTTAATCTGTTGAACTGAAGCTCAAAAACAAACCTTTTTAAAGCACTTGTTTTCATCAAGCAAATTAAACAAAAATGTTGTTATTAACCACAAAATTCCTCCTTTGATTATTGATATCAAGATTATTTTCTTGAAACCTACAGACACCTTGCACAGGTCGAAATCACTGAGGTCATGGAAATGTCCGTGCAATATGTACACGCCACTCAATAATATCAGCCAATGATGGGTCAAGTTCTGTTGACCCCAGTAAAGCCACTATTCGAGACTATGACGCTATCAGCACGGGGTCTATTTCAATTTCGGATAGACAAAACTACAGCATGTATTAAAAACAACCCTTTAAAAGTCTTCCTTACTAATATTGTTATTTGTGAGTGTGTGTGTGTGTACTCAGGGTTTTGCTAGGCTGTATCTTTCTTTTTTGCTTGTTTTTGTGTTTCTCTCTCTCTCTCTCTCCATCTCTCTCTCTCTCTCGGAAGAAAAATAATAATCTTGTTAACTTAATTCCTTTTCCTATTTTATTGTAAATTCTCACTGCTGTTGTTTTTTAACTTTGTAACTTTGTCCTTCTTTTTATATGCCATTATTCTCCTGCAATTTGACCCTCGTTTGCCATAGGAGAACTTTTAAGCATAAACCATCCATGAATAAATATGTGACTGTCACAAGTAATGTTTTTTAAAAATGTTTAATGTAATGTATTGGATGAAAAAATACCATGTCAATTTGCAAATAATTTTTGTTTTGGGATTTTTGTTTACAGAGTTGCAGCCAGCTTGATTTTCATCTATTTCAATCAATGCAAGTAAACAGAGGCTAGGCTGATTCAAGCAAAACAGTCCAATCGTGTCTTCTCCATCTTTGTATTGTGGCGTCACATGTTTACAAAAGAGCCACAGAGTCTGGACTTCCTGCAGGCACGATTTGTACACAGCTCAATAGAAGAAAACATACAATTTCATATCTTCATGTCTGATTTTTATCAACTTTTGATATTAAGAAAAGAGGCACATCTCAAAACCTGTTCAGCTGTTTCTTTTAAAACTCTTGAACTGATAAGAAAATAATGATACCAAAGGTAAAACTTCCCATATGACCAGTGTACAAGGTTGCTCTTTTTGTAAACATAGGCTACATGGATTGTACAGGAAACATCACCGTGGTTAATAGTCATATACAGATGATTTTCATTAGGACTTCCCAAGGGTATATCAAATCAAAGCCAAATGGTTGCCAGTTTTGTGCCTTCTGTAGATCAAAACATTATTCTGAAATTAACCAGTTTAATGACCCTTTACAATTGTTCATCCATAAAAGAAGAAAGAGAAAAAAGTTCCAGATGAAGCAGGCATGCAGCCGCCATGTTGGTTTGGCACCCGGCAGTCTGAGTACTTAACCAAGGGCCACTTGTGTGGGTGAGTGCTCATTATTGCAAGGTGTTACTTTGTCATTATTAGAAAACCCTTTCGACGCTGGGGCTCCGAGGGGGCTTGTCTTCAGCCGCTGCCGCATCTCAGATGAGAGGAAAATTAGTCCTTAACATCTACCACTGCGATATAATAAAAAAGAAACCACATAATAGGGACTTATCTCTTGGGCGATTCGACTTGGGGGGAGATCTGCTGGATTTACTGGGGGCCATCACGAGACAGCCGTGTCGGCCGCTGCTTATTGTAAATGGTAATTTTTTTTGTGTCTTCTGTCAGTTTGAAGTCTCTGCACACCGCACTCTCATGAGAATAATTTATTCCTCCGACAATTATTCATGATCATCAATAGCACCTTATCTGCTCTGAGCTATACAATATTTATACAAGATTGGAATACAATTAATGAAGGAGAGGTTTATGTCCCCAAACTACAAAGGGAAACAAGAACATTCTTAAACCAAAACCCCAAACCCATCAAACAAATTTCAGCATCTTGATTATTTAGGAACTGTGCAATGGCCATTTCAATAAGACTGCCATTTCTGTATTCTCCTAAAGACGTTACTACAACTGTTTTTTTCAGAACCACAACCGGTTCTTCTCAGAAGCCAACACAGCTAAAAACTGGGTTGTTTAATCACATGGTGTCACCACAAACGTCGGTTTTAAAGAATGCTTTTCAATTACTATTCAGTATTCCCTTCTTAGTCCAAACTTAAAATATATGCAACCCCCTAGCTAGTCCCTGATAGATTGTGCAATCACAGTAACTGGTACCTGACAACACTTTCATAATTTACCAAAATTTCATATCTAATATTTCATATTTAACATCGCAATGTTCAGTCTGTCTAATTTATAAGAATATAGCGCATTGAATGAATAATAATCATGCTCAGATGGAAGGAGAGGAAGAATCATTAACATTTTTCAACATAAATATTAGTGTAGTTTCATCTACTGATAACTGTGTAAGTTTCTTATAGACCATAGGCCCTCACACGCAAACACTACTCAGAGGAAACGTGTTTCACTGGTGTTACAGTTCTTCAAGTAATTCAGTTGGTATTGAAATATATCGCTCATTTCAAAATCAACCTTTGTCAAATTTATCTCCTTTACGCAAAATGATAGTAATAGGATTTCTATAATTATCAATATTTGGATTAAATTGATGAAATCAAGATAGCATACCAAACAAATTTAAATAGAATCAAAGAAATTATATACTTTCTCAGCCCATGTTCGCAGTTTGGGGAAAATTTGAAAAGAGAAACAAAAGAGACCTCATTAAAGATTTCTGATTGCACGTAAGTTGCATATGGTACTTCTTGAAACTAGCAAATTACCGCTGTATGTATAACCCGCCCCCCCCACCATTATTATCTGCAAAACATGTTCTGAATTTGTAACATCAAAGCAAAATGAATTGATAAATGCTGTTTTTATCTTGTACATACCTACAAGACAGTGGTAAACCCAACAGGGGAGGGTCATGTTGGCGCAACCCAAAATATTCCTGTTCAGTATTAGTGTTTCATTTCTGCCTTTAGTCTGTTAAAGGCAGAAATTCAACAACTTGCAAATAAAACAATAGTAAATGTTTCTAACAATAATTAGTATTATTAATGCATTTTAATGTCTTAGACGTTTTTATCAGGGACATTTTTTTCATGGAATAAAAACGGGGTGTGTGTGACTTCAAAAAATAAAATCACACAAATCACTTTGATTCATCATTCCTGAATTAAAACAATTTCACTTATGATCAATAAAACAAATTTCACTTAATGATCAGTAAAACAAATTTCACTTAATGATCAGTAAAACAATTTCACTTATGATCAATAAAACAAATTTCACTTAATGATCAGTAAAACAATTTCACTTAGTGATCCATAAAACAGTTTCACTTATTGATCAACAAAACAACTTCACTTAGTGATCAGTAAAACAATTTCACTTATTGATCAAAGAATTCAAAAACACACATATTGCACTTTTAAAGGTTTAAACCTTCTTAAAACCCTGTTATGTTTGTTTCTTTTTAAACCTTGCATCAAAAAAGCTTCTTTGGCAAGAATGCTACAGATTCAAAGAGTTGACATGGGGATGACTGACTTAATCTGGATGAAGAATGTGGGGGTGCATAAAGTATTGACATGGAAAAAATGTGGTTTACTTGCACAGAACTACAGTACATGACCTTCTGCTTGAGATGGACAACAACATGGACAGAAGTGGAATTTTAGAGATAAATGGACCAGATAATTCAATGCCGACGGCAAGATAAAAATAGACAGAGTGAGAGAGAGTGGCGAAAAATAACACTACACAAAACATACAATCAGACGTGCGCTGGAAACTCTGTTTTGACCTACCTTCTTGATGGAGACAATTTCCACAATCGAAGTTGAAAATCTCAACACACAAGACAGGCCTCTCCGAGTCCGAATGCACTTCTTACATTTCCCGGGTGCACACACACAGCTTGCGGCTGGCACACAGTGCTGGGTCACTCACGTACAGCTTCTCAGGTGCAACTAACGATCGCCACAAATTCAACACTGAAATGCCCACATCAAATAAGAGCAATTCCATCGTCTATATATACACTGTACATGGGTTCCTCACTCAAGACATCTTACCCTGTAAATTTGCCTCATTGCGCCCGGTGATCAGTGGGAGAACACACGCACACACAAGTAACAACATCATTGATTCAAGCAGAAATGCCTGGTAAACGTGCACAATGCACACGACTTCGGTGTGATTGTCTCTATTGCCCATGCACACACACAGCGTGGTTTATCAACACGGATTCACAGTGCATTCACCACCTTGTTACAAGTAGCAGTATACGATCACGTTGTGTTAGGCTAAGCTGTAAACAAGCTCAGATTAAATTGAGCAGTTTTCGTCATCACAGACGGACGGAGTACATCCACCAGGATGGGAGAGCTTTAATGATG
The DNA here is from genome assembly GCA_010994315.2 of Pisaster ochraceus. NCBI lineage: Eukaryota > Metazoa > Echinodermata > Asteroidea > Forcipulatida > Asteriidae > Pisaster > Pisaster ochraceus. The sequence continues at coordinate 10,947,173 of CM021529.1, forward strand.
CCACAATGACGTCAATGTCATTAATGACAAATAGTCTCCCATGAATGAACAATATGAATGCAAGACAAATTTAAGAGTGACTTGTTTACAATGAGGTCCCATGCCCCTCGCCAGCTGTGTCTGTTATCTCATCCATTCTAATTGAGTCGTTAACTATCCCCCTACATGTAATTGAGAAGCTTCAAGCTTTTCATGATAAATATCAGAGACAAAAGCTATAATGTTGTTACAAACAACTTGAATCCAACTCGTTTTTATTTATTTTTTCCATGCTTCCTTTCTCCAATCAGAATATCATAACAAGGCAGGGAGCTCAATACCTGTTTTATCAGTATTAACAGCATTTTAGCACAGCACCTTTTCGAGAGGTTACAAAGCGCTTACAACAAAACCAAATGAAAAACAATGAGAAAAACGTATCCAACAAACGAATGAGCTGCAAGATGCTTTTTGTCAAACTCTCCCTATCTTGGTAAACTCATTGAAAAAGCAGTTTCATCCTCTCTCACCACATATATATTGAATCAAACCATACTTCAATAAAACCAAACTAACAACATCACCAAGTTATATTAAATTCAACAGGGCCAGTTGAGAGAGCTCGATGCTCATTCTGTAATAACCCACAGGTTTAATATGGTCATTTGATTTTGACAATCGCCAGGTGATATCAATTACTTTGAGATTTAGTCAGAAGAAGAAAAAAAAACCTTTCAAAATCAACAAACCTTTGGAAAAATGCATTGACCGGGTGTGGCTTAAGCAGATATAGGGTTAGTACTATAGCAGTTATTGTCAAAGTATATCATTGGTTTTTGGAAGAGTAAATCAACTCACATCCTCTAGCTTTCAATAATAAGTCATTCAACCAACAATACTTGAAAATGGCCCTAAATTCGAAGGTGACGTTCAAGCAAAAAAAAAAAAAAAGCGTTGTTTGTAACAAATTGTTTGTGCATATGATAGTTAAGTGTTTATTTTGATTCAGGCAATGGTGATAAGGAATGGTGATTTGGAGGTCGTATGTCACATTATAGAGTATGAGAACTTTCTGGAGGACTGGTGCTAATAACATTTTACAATTTGAATATTTGTTTGTTTGTTTTTTGTTTTTGTTTTTTTCATTTATCCAGTTAGCTCTCACATCATTTATAAGAAGCTTGTTTAGATTGTTCTTATTTTTGGGAAGGTTGACAACCTTGAAGTGTGCATTTCTAAATGTGTTACCTTTTTACTTTTGTTAGCATTGGTGGGGCTGTAAGGTCCTTTCAATCATCTTTCTTTGTTTACCTCAACTTTTTCCAACGATGCTTTTTGTGCTACTTAGTATTTAGTTCCATTGTTTCAGAATGTTGTAGTCATTTTTTGCTCTTTTGGTCCAGTATTTTCAGGTTTTATCATACAATTGTGTTTTCTGTATTAATTTACATACTTTTGTCAATTATAAAAAAATTATTAACACATAAATGTTAGTCTTTCTAACTACTGTCAAGTAATTTTGAGTCAAATAATAAACCTAAATGAATTGAAAAAAATAATAAATATAAACAAACTTTGAAAATTTTTGGTGATATGTAGAGTTAAATTTCCCCTTCAGCCTTGCCTATTTTGCATTTGCCTTTGTAGATTTTGCCGTGTGCAAGGCATAGCATTTTTTGGATTAATTCATTTATCTACTTTTGAGAAATGGATCAAAATAGATAATAACAATAAAAATCAATGCACTTTATAATTCCGGAACTCCCCACTCCCTCCCCTTGATAGTTTACTGGTCCTGTGCTCTGTTTTTAAAAGTAAAATACAATAGTAATGTTACAGTGGTTTATGCAAGTTTCCGGTATTTAAGTTTAATATTATACGGTGCAGCATGAGTGGCGATAATGATTTTAATTCATCTCATTGATCATGATGTCATAGGTAGCATTCAATCATTAATGCCTATGTCAATACTTGTTATCCACAGCTCATTTTATTTCTGTTAATTCTTGTTGTGAAGTCAATGATTCTCAGAAAAGTGAACTTAATCACCATACATAGCCTAGAACCCCATGGAGAGACGACCAGGAAGAAGTTTCAAAGTTAGATGAGGGAGGAAAACTCTACAGTTTTATTCCACGGAATACCCACGCAATCAGGCAGGGGCTGAAACCCAATCCACATAGAGTCCTCGGTGGGATTTGAACCGGGGTCTCAGAGGTAGAAGGCGAGGCAAGACACTTCTATGCTAACCAAACCGCCTATAACGTATAAGCCCACATTGGTTCCCAACAGCTTGACCACATGGTAAGACAACTCAAAACCTTCTACATAACATCATTTAATCCCCTCATTTACAGAAAGGGTGAGGGAATACCTCTTAGTTTCAGCTACTTGATTTTATGTGAAACACAAAATGTGAAAGGATGAGCAATACGCTATCTTGCCTGCCAGGAAATGTCTTGAAATGCTCAAGGTGACCCAGTATGTAAACAAGGTGACATAAAATGATGTATGCTTTAAAGCTGATACTGGAACAGTGTCTGCATAAAACCAATGCTATGTTTGCACAACTCATGAAATGTGTGTGCTTTTCTAATGATGTAGTTCGCAAGTTGGCTAGTTGTGACTTGATGCATGATTTGTATTTGCTGTTTTATTTTAACCTCCACAGTTAACAAATGCTTCTCTTAAAGGTATATAGGTCATAGATTAGTTTTTGTCAACGTAATGCTGATTTATACAAACATTTAAATAGAAAGATGCAATAAAAGTTTCAGAAAAAACAGTGTTTACTTGTTTACTCACACTTAGCGAGTGACCACATGCGTACCAACCGTACATCACAGCATTTGGACAAACGACACCAACCCTCAGAAATCTGAGAAATAATTTATGCATGAATCGTTTCTCTGATTCAAATGTTTTGGGTGAAAATTTTACCAAACCATATTACTTCGAAGGGGAATCCTTTATCCAAATAATTAATCTATCAACAGCTGCAGTGCATCTTACCAAGTTAGTTTTGGGGGGATATTTATTTGGAGTAGTTAGGGGCCATTCAGAATAGTCAATGTTAAAAAAATTATTTTCGAAATTGTTTTGAACCACCCATCCACCCACCCACCCCAAATTTTGATTTTTAAATATTGAATGGCTTCATAATATAATCTATACACTGAAGAACTAAGCAATGCCTCAAATGAACCAGATATTTCAGACCAAAGGTCTACAACATTGGTAGTTTCCGGTGTTGTTGTTTTTTTGCTTAAACAAACAACATTGTAGCTTAATCAAGAATTAAATTGAGATCTTGGCCAGCTGGGTACATTTTGGTTTGTTATATTTTTATTTATTTATTTTTTTAACTGAATTTCGATTTCCAGTTCTTTCTTTTTATTTCAGTTGTTTCAGTTTTTTCCCGACCATCGAATTGTTTTAACATTGACTATTCTGAATGGCCCCTTACTGATCTATGACCCTACCTTTAAGAGTATCGAGGGTTTAAGAAAAGGGTAGAATTTTAAGGAGGCCGTATCAATATTCCAACGAGTTTGACAGTTCGTCAGCTTAGTTCTATAGTTGCAATTTAAGCAATTAATTAAGCAAAAGGTTGTTAAGTGAAAAAATAAATCAAAACCCACAAGGAAATGTTTTTCTTAGAAACTCAATGTTTCTTTTGGGCAAACTAATTCTTGATCAGTAAACTCCATTTACCAGGAGTTCCAATATGTGCAAAACCAATTGATGAAATCCATACAAACTGCACTAATGAACTTTACAAGTTCATTCATCCCAAAAAACAGACGAGTGGATCACCGGGCTAAAGAGCCATCTGAATAGCAGTAATATTTAGTTCTTTTTTGTTCAATAATTTGACGGCCCATTATTGTCCAACAGCTCATTTGTCAGACAAGTTGGAACCTGAGCTGTCCTAGTAATGGAGCGTTAGGACTGATGGGCTGTCAAAATTTAGGGGTGTCAAACTAATGGGCTGTGGGACTAATCAATCATTATCGGACTAATGAGCAATCTAGCTGCCATAAAGACAGGCTATTGAGAGAACTCAAGTATAACTGAAATCAAAATAAGGACCAGCAAAAGAATAGCACATTATTAACAACAATGCTAACACTCAAACTTATAAAAGGGGTTAACACCGATCAAAACAAAAAACCAATGACACTATTCAAGAGTCACAACATTTGCATTACAATACTATAACTACTGAGACAAGAAATAGACCTTATAATGCCAATAGTAACACTAAACTTGCAATGGTCGGCGTCTGCGTGTATAAAATAAAAACCATTAAAATGAACAGCTGCATGCGTGTAATAGTTTTTTTTTCCCAGGTCAGTTTAAACTGATATCATTATCTTTGAAAGCTATAGGGACTCGATGATAAGCAAACAAGGAGGGATGTATAAACCTGAGTCGACCAACTGTTCGCATCAGGAAACGAATTTGAACTTACTCGGTGCACTTTTTTGCATAAAAATTCATCATCTGCAGTTCAAATGCAGGCTTACAAATTATAAGTTTGAATCATTCTAGTGAAAAAATCGGAGACAGGCCTTTCTTCTGTTAAATTAACCCAGGATATTAACGAAAGGGATTTGTTTGTTTTGACAGAGCAAGGATGTCCCTGCTTCACTTTTGTGCAAGCCAATGGGGTTGCCACTAAAAAAAAAGTTGAAATAATGGGAGAACAAAGCGAAGAACTCAATTTATGGGGTCGATGAACATGGGTGTGTGTGGTTAAGTATACACATTCAAAACATGCACCTGTAAAAAAAGCGACAATAGGGTTCCTGGTTTGGTGAAAGTCCCCCAGTTGGAAAGTATGTAGAAAAGCAATGAGAGCTGTTGCCAAAAAGAATTACAAACAAAAGAGGTCCCAGATTGCAGGTGTTTACCCATACAGAGCTACCTATGTTCTAAGCTTGTGCACAGGCCCTTGTGGGGTCTTCTACACAAGGGAACAAAGTTTTCAATTTTGTATCTCTCATTGTAGGTTTGTGCTTAGTCTCCCAATAACCAAAAGGAGACAAGTTGATGCATAGAATCCTATAAGACTCCTATTTAGGACATTTTTGAAGGGTGCAAAGAACTTAACCAAGTACATGGTTGATGAAGCCTGACTGGGTTAAGGTCCTGGTTTGCCATGGATGATCTCAGCTCCTGTTTGTTTTTCCATGGTATACTTAGCCACAACTGCAAGTTTGTATGTAGACATCAGCCTTGGTTCATCAAGGGCATAGCTTGTTTTGGTGATGCCATGATGTCTATTTCTCCAACATGACACATTGTGCAGATTTGGTCATCAAAATTATACACTAAAGTAACTTAACTAAATTTCTACCACTTAGAAATAAGCCTACAGTATTCACCCAAAGGACCGCTTAATAATAGTCTAAAGATCTTATTAAGGCCTTGTGGGTCCACTGCATCCGGATTTACCTGTGACATAATACAGTGAGACAGATTGATATAATCGCTGGATTCTTCCCCCCTCAGCAAGAAATCTTCAAACCCAAGTCCACATAGGCCTATACAAGACTTCCCCAACAGTTGCCCTCAATCTTCCTCTTCATGTACATCATCTTGATGACTACATCTCAGCTCTGAGCAGAGATTACTGTTGGATGTGATCTTTGGTTTTCCTAGCCTTATCTCCAAGGGCAGCAAAAGCACACCGACAAGTGAGCAATCAAAATCTCTTGCCTGAAACCATTTTACTTATTAATTAAAGGTAGGATCATAGATTGGTCAATACTCCAAGAACAACGACCATAACAAACTTACTTGAGAAGCACTGCAACTTTTTTGAGAAAGGATTCCCTTCGAAGTGTTATGATTTGATTTATGATTTCACCCCTGAAAACATTAGGATCTGAGAAACGAGTCATGCAAGAATTGATTATCAGATTTCCCAAAGCTGCAGCCAGAGATGCTGTTGGAACCCTCTGTCACCTCGGCTAATGGAGGATGGATTTGTGAAAATACCGTAACAGTTTTTGCTGTAATCTCAGCAAGTAGACACTGTATTCACCTGAATACTTTCACATACTACTTTCTATGTATCTTTCTTTTTAATTTTGACTATAAATCTGCAGTACCTTAACAAAAACCAATCTATGACCCTACTTTTAAAGGAAATCAACTTTCCCCCACCTCACACACTTTGTCATCTCCACATTCAGTCCAACACTCAGGCATCTTGACAAGAAACCCATAAAAAGATGTCAGCATCATTAAGTTCTCAAATCCACTAAACACCAAATTGTTGAAGTCAACACAGAACACTTGGAAGTTGGAAATTCCTATACTCTATAGGGATGGATATCAATCCACTAATTACTGGCTAGTGGCTATGGCATGATACATGTACAACAGAAGACATCCATAAAGTCTGCCATCAAAATGTAAAAAATGTATTAAATTGAAATGAAAAAAGATCGTGTTTTCCTAATGGTTTCGAAAGCTACATAAACCTCTCTTGCTGGGGTACATTACCCATTTGCACCAATAACAATACCTGAAGAATTACAATTATGCTAAATAGAAAACATGCCCCTTTTAAAGTAAAACAAACAAACAAACAAACAAACAAACAAAAATGATAACTCACACGTTTTGTTATTTGGCTATGGGCAACAACCTTTTCAGTGGCGCCACCAGAGGGGGGGCAGGGGGGCCTGCGCCCCCCCC
>CM021529.1:10962186-10973931 GCA_010994315.2 Pisaster ochraceus
CGTTTAAGCCCTCCCCCATGCCACCCACATAGTCACCCCCCCCCCCTTGAGCTGGGCCATTCGGCTCTCCTGAAAGCTTTAAACCATTCCCTCTATCTCACAGTACAGCCGTACTTCCGCTCTGTAAGGCAGTCTCTTCCCTTGGTGTGAAGCCGCCCCTCCAAAGAGCCCTCAGGGTATCCCCTCCCCTGAGTATTTTCCCTTCCATGCCGCCAATATAAAGTCACTCCTGAAATGAGCCAGCCAAGGTATCCCCATCCAGATTTACAATAAGCCATCCCCAGCATCCCATCAGAGTAATTCCCCTCCTGCTGCTGCATCCCCCTGGTTTGAAGCCGCCTCCCAAAGGAAACCCTCAAGGTATCCCTAGACATTCCCTTCCCCTGAGACATCCCCCTCCTTGGTAAGCCCTCCCCAATGCCATCCGCAGCATCACCAGAGCCTCTTAAGACATCCCATCACAGTTTCGAGTCCTCTCCTCTACGCTGTGTTACACGCTTATTTGTCTTATAGGATTATAATGTAAGCCTGAAAGAAATTTACATTCATTTTGTTGTTTAAAGAGGTAAGTGTATCCATAACAAATGACTTAATGAAAAAAAGCACAGTCTGTCCTGAGCCGATGTGGCTCGTCGGGCAGGTGTTTGTATCTGGTTTTATTGGCATTAAACGACCAACAATAGTTCTATTGCCCCTGGGCAGGATGCCAGTCCATCGCAGATTACTCCCCATCTCTCAACGGTACCCATTTGTACTCCTGAGTGGAGAGAAGCAATTGTGATAAAGTGTCTGCCCATTAGAAGTGATTGACGGAAAACCTCTTCCGACATTTTGATCAGCTTAATTTTCGTTTCAGAGATGCTTTTTTTGCATGTAATCGTAATAATACACGGTTGTATGGGGGCAAACAAGTCCGCAATATGACATCATAGTGTTGTTTTCATTTCTAGGCGCTTATGAGCCTTTCGTGAAACTCGGCGTTTTTACCAAGCTTAACACTGATCAGAGTGTTGTTGTTTTGGGGTGTTGTTGTTGTTGTTTTTGTTTTACATTAGGACGACATTTGTATTGAGTTCCACTGATTTATATGTAATTATTACACACTTCCTAAAAAAAAAACCTCCAATAATGTTAGTTTCGTTCAAGTAGATCTTTAACTTTTTAAATAGCTGGCATATACAGCCTAAAAACATTACTCAGATTCAAAATATGTTGTTAGTTAAACAGTTTTTTTAGATATATTTTATATTAATATTTTTAGAAAGTAAGCTGGCCCATCTAAACAATAATTTAAGATTACGCAAGCCTAACGGTATATAAAGCACAAATTGCAAACAATAATATTGTCTATTTTCAATGAAACTGTTGCCCTGTAGCTAATTGAATAGAAAAATATGCTGCTTGGGAGAATATATAATGCGAGGACACCGATGTAAAATTTTATCAAACAGTAAAGAAATTTAAAGACCTATCTTGAACGAAAACTGCAACAACTGATCTTTGTTGAAATTCATTTAAAATGTTTTCAACCAATAAGGAAATTCGTCATATTTTTTACCGCATGAGGGCGTATGTGGACCAATTTTACGTGATGAAAGCAAGTAAACAAATGGATTTTTTTTTCATTTTTGTTATTATTATGTTTTTATTTTTTGTCATTGATGCAAGAAGACTACATACAGACAGTTAAAATAAGATGAAACTGTAATGGTGATACAAGACATTCCCTGATGAAAGCGCCCTCATGCGGTCAAAATTATGGTCAATTGAGACCACAAGAGATTAAACACACTTAAATTGTGCAAAATATATATATTTTTGAAAACCCTTCTCCGGTGCTTTTCAGAATGATTTGTTAAGCCGCTTTGTTGCAGCATGGAGGTATACAAAGCAAACTCCCACACAGTAGTAGTAGGGCCATTGCCCGAAACGGGCGTTCATCGCCAATCCCCCCCCCCACCCGCCCTCTTGAAATAGCTGCGTGCCGGTTCGATCCCGTGCCAAGTCGCACCAGGTGGTAAGGGAGGATGTCCTGGCTTTTATACCAGTCTCTCATTGGTCATCCTGCGGATGTGTTCATTCCATCTCAGCTGGCACCGCATCTACACTATATTGATATCATCGACCTTTGCCATCGTCAGGATGTCATCATTTGGAACAAAATAATTCCATCTGATGCGGACAATTTGGCCAATGTGACGAAGTTGGACTGTTCTTAGTGTGATCCTACTCTTGAGTTCGTAATCCATCTGGCAGTCGGCAGATAGATGGCTTCCAAAAATTTGAAGTGGTCAATGTTTTGGAGTGGCTGACCACTTATCTCAAAGGCGACATCTGGTCCAGTAGACGTGGTCTTGGCCTTGTGGATGCGTATAGGCCACTCTCTGAGATGCATTAGCATTGTACAGCGTAAGGCAGATGGAGCAAATCATCTGGGTCATCACAAAAGATTGCAATGTCTTCAGCGTGTTGTGCTTCCCAAAACAGGGCTCGTTGAGTCTTGGATGCTGCTTTCAATCACCTGAGGTCAAACAAATCACCGTCGAACTTGAAGCAGACCTTTAAACTGCATTTAGATTCTAGGTCAGTGAAGGTGAGGTATAATCAGGTTTGCCGCAAACAAACCAAACAGAGTGCTGGTGCAAATTTGCATCCTTGCTTAACTCCAGTTTCGTAACTTACAGTCAGTAACTCGCCATCCTCGATAAGCCTAGCAAACACATCAGTATGAAATGCTTTAATCTTGACAATCTTTTTCGGGCATCCGGCTTTAGAGAGTATCTGGTACAGAAGTCGCCTGAACACTGTCAAATGCTTTGGTAAAATCTACAAAGACGATATACATAATGTCGCATCCACTCTCTGCTTTTCTCCATCAGTTGACGTAGAGTGAATATTCCATCGATGGTTCTTTTATCAGCTCTGTATCCTGACTGAGATTGTGGGTATGGGTTCCAGGACCTTTTGAACCCGTTGTTGCAAGATGTCAGCAAAACATTTACCAACCACGTTCAGGAGAGAGATCCTTTGTAGTTGCCGCACAAAGACTTGGCTCCGTTCTTGCAGAGGATCGACTTGTTTGCATTCTTGAGGTCGGCATGGATGTTCTCATGCAACCACTTGTCATTGAATATTTTGTGTAAGTTCCTAATCATGACAGTATCATCTGTTTTTTTTAAAGGTGGTATAATACCATCTGGTCCATGGCTTCTGTACGTCATCATATTGACTCCATTACATCAGCCAGTGTTGGTTCCGGGTCGTGAATGACTGGCTCCTGTTCAAAATCACCAAGGACTTAATGTTGGCCATTGCAGGTTGGTTTAGAAGAGTAGAAAAATGTTCCATCCATTTGGCTTTGATGTCTCCGGGGAGATCATAAGCTTGCCATGAGTGGTCGTGATGGGATGAGAACTGCGAGATCTGGGACTATGCTGAGTGATTTGTAGAGTGCGCGATAGCTTTTCTTCTATGCAAACTTCTTTACTTCGTCTGCTCTGTCTTGGAACCATGTTTTTCAGATCATGGATTCGACTTCGCAGTTCAGATCTGTCAAGTTGTCTGTCTGCAATAAGCTGATGTTGATTCTGAGCAACAAACCTGTCATTCTTTACTACTCTCCTTCTGCCGAAAACTGCTTTAGATGCATATTGAAGGATCTGTTTTTTAAATTTGTTTATTTTTTATTTTTTAAAAATATTTAATGATAACCAACAGCGGTTAACCGCCACTAACAGGTCTGTTTCCATGTTTTAACTCCATCTGTTAAATTGACGGTCACAAAAATGCCTGTAGCTCAGTGCACTTTTGGGAGTTCGTCACTGTGTCGTATTTTGTTGGCGGATGAACTGAATGTGGTGGTCGGCACGCATGGAGACAGATTTGCACATTGCGATGAGCAACCTATGATATGTGAAGCAGTTTGCGCTCCGAAGAACGCGAGTGACGTGGATGTCGTTGGGTGAATCATTCCTACCATTCGCAAGTATGTGATCTATCTGATGCAATTGCTTGGATCTCATGTTGTCTTGAGTGCACAAACGTCGATCTGCAGCCTCTGCAACTCCATAGCGATAAGGGCAGAGGCTCTCTCCGGACGAACAGAGAGCTCAGTGTCATTCATACTCCGTACGGTCTAAGATCTGAGTTTCAGTCCGTTTTTGAATTCTGTTAATTTCGTACCGCAAAGAGGATCAGCTCTGGCCGCGGCTAGCCAGACACCGGCAGGTGAAATGACCGATGTTTACCCCCAACTTTTCTAGGGGCTTCTCCAGCAGGGGAGGGCTCCGGTCGTCCTAAAAAGGCGAGCCCTGACATCATGGGGAGAAGCCGAGGACCGTTGTCATCTCAAGACAGCGTTCAGCGACAGTAACCAGATCATGACCGTCGTGCGTGCATGTCTCTGCTAGATACTTTGACGCAACTCCAACCAAGGGTAAAGTAGGCGATCGGCATGCGCATGAAAAGAAAGCAGCCTGCAGCCACCTCCATGAACAACCAAGTAATTTCATATAAGCCTTTTGACTCCCGTTCAACGTCAAATTATTGTCATTTTGACGCACGCCGTCAACGGCAGAAGTGTTTCTAGTTTTTAAAAACTTTGAGGTTGGGGCCTTATTTTTTTGATCGATAATTGCAAAATAATTAAGAAGTGTACAAATATCTAAATTACATTTAAATGACAAACAGACACATTTTTATCAAGTGATAGCATTCCCGTTAAAAAAAATGTTGCTCAAGTACCTGTGTATATATGTATTACTCTGCAGCAATTTGGAGCTTGTAATAAGATTTTGTTTGCATTTTACAAGTTCGTGATAAAAATAAGCATGGTGATACTTATTTTTTTATAAAACAAACACTTATTTGTTTATCAAGTGTTCTTCAGAAAATCTGATAAAACTTTTAACGAGTTTTTAACGAGTGGTGGCGCTATTTAAAAATGTATCGTTAAAATATACAGGCCTCTAAAACTCACGTCTCGTGAAACAGGGGTGTTTTTTCCCATTACTTTCTCCTCCCTGACCCCGACGACCGATTGAGCCTAAACTTTCACAGGTTTGTTATTTCATGTAGGCCTATATGATAGGGTACACAAAGTGTGGATACTGGTCTTTGACAATTAACGATGTTGTGCACCTGCTTTAAAGGTATTCCACGAACAAATCGACCAATGATTATTGTGTGTGGTAGTTAAATTTAAAAAACAAAATGAATAAATGATCGGGATCCTGCCTTACACTATCTCACATCCATCCAGCAAACAATATGCACTTCCATCCTCTGCATTTGACAAAATGGGGGGAAAATGTGACAATTCGTGCGGAAGAATACAGTGAGTTATTCTTAAAAAATTGTATTTTGGCAGAAATCATTCCATGTCATGTCACGCATTATCGGTGGTGACGCAGGAGGAAGGACATAGACTGGCAGTGGCGTGTGGTTGGGTTAACTCTTTGAAGTTTTCCACGGGGGTGCTTTATGTGGTATCAAAAGTTTAGAGCGTAAATAATTAAAAACGACGGATAGGCGCATCCCCCAATCATAAATTTTCACCACGCCCACTATGGGCCTTAAAAGTGGGCGTGGTGGGGTGGTGGACTTTCTTGGACATCGGCCGTGCCTTAGGCCTACCTACCATAGAGAAAGGGGCCTACGCAGACTGGAAGTTAAACCCACAATCCTTCTTTTGAAATAAATTAAAATTCGCAAAATTTCATGGATGCAGGCCTATGAAGAAATACAGAAAAAGGTAAATCGGTCATATTGCGCAAAAGTACGTAATTTGTGGACATGAAGAGAAAAAACAAAACCACATGAACTTTTAGGTGGCCGGTCTCGCTAGCTCCAGTGCGCATGCGCATTTCCCGTTCACTGAAAATCAAGATGGCGACCCAGTCTAGGAGAGAAACGTGATTTAGCGACATATATTTTTCTTGTAAAGCATAGCATAGTACGTCGGCACACATTGAAGATGGCTGTCCCAGGGAGTGTAAGTTGAGTTAAATAAATCATAATGTACTTGAAAATACTTGATGGTAGACACGAACGAATTTTGTTGAAAAGTCTTCTTTGCAAAATGTGCGGCAAGATTCCATCTTCACCGGTAAATTATCACAGGCGGCTACCAGACTAATGCTAGACTGCTGTGTACAGATGAATTCCGATGAGAAGTTAGCATGGAGGAAGAAACCAGACCATGCATGACATTCGTTGACAAAATGACATTTATTGCAAAACAAATTCTTCATTATGTGAAGTTTAATTTATGTCGTTATACTGATCAGTGATAGTGATAGTCAAAATAAAAATGTACACTTTTTGTTCCACCGAACACCGTGTGAAGACAAACAATATGAAGATCAAGATGTTTGTCTAAACAAATTGTTTAATTTCACTAAACTTGCTAAACCACACAACACCCATGACACCCAACATGTCCAAACAGTCAAGACAAGAGCCATCTTTCTGCCCCTAACTGCCTACAATTTTAAATAATAATTTAATAAAATAATCCCCTACAATCTGATAGTGTTACATCTTGCCTTGTACTCTACACTTGTGTGGTTTGTGGTTTTGTGACTGTTTGTGAAGACTGGCATAGCATACATAGTGTTCTGTTTTTAATCCTGGAAAATGTGCTGACTTTCTTTCTTGTATTGTACAGTGGTCAGCTTATACTCATAAATAATAGATTGGAATCGGTAGACTGTTTTACCGTTTAGAAAAATAAACCTAGTGGGGTACACACAGGCCAGGAATTACAGGGAGGCCATGAGCTCTATTGCCCTGGTCATGCCCTTCAAAAGTTTCCCATAGATTTGAAGGTTTTGAAGTGCCCTTTGCAAAATGAAAATGGCCTCGCCCTCTCAAAGACGAAATGCCAGGCCTGTGCACAATCCTACGAGTATTACAAACTAATGACAAGGATTTAATGCTGCAACTTTTTTAAAACAATAATGTTTTTTGTAATTATAATTTTGAACAGGGAATAAGTTTTGGTGACTTTCAAGACATTGAAGCTAATGAATATGAGAAGCTCTTTGGTCAAGCTAAGGAGCCTCTGCATTGCAACTACTTGGAGGTAAGTTAAGTCTGGAAAAGCTACTCTGCATTTTGATGAATTTCAGACGTCCGAACTAAGCCCCATAAATAGCGCCAATATGCTGGACTCCCTCTGCTTCTTGGCTCTACCCCCACATAGAATCAGAAACTGTTGTGATCCTTTGAGTCGAAACTGGCAGCTTCCCCTTTGTTGTCACTTACCATTGCCTAGTTATTGAGAGTACATTGAAATGATTTTGTGCAAGCTCGTTTTGGTGTAATTTTATGAAGAATCTCTGAACTGGTAGTCACTCGTTTAAACATCATCATCGCCATGGTGTTTACTGATGCGCATCAGCAACGACAAACTGTATGACTTCGTTGGGCTTCATTATTCATATTACACAACGCCAACACCACGGAACACAGACCAGCAGTAAGCAGTGTGGAGTAAAACAGCGCACTGCAGCGACGCAAAAAAGACTAGATAGGTAATACTGCGGTTTCAGTGATCGTGCGCATCAGTAAACATGGCGCAAATGGTGTTTAAACGAGCGATTGTCAGCAAGTGGCGTGGTCCAGGGTATTGGCACTATTCATGGGGTTATGAAAGACCCAACCAGTGATTTCCCTGGCTGGTGAACCAAGTGAGATGGTACTACAAATTCTAAATGACCATTGATACGACAGGCATGCAGAGCTGTGTTTGAATAGCAGAGAGCTATGATTTATGGTTTAAGACACATGTCAGTTTGATATCACTTGCATTTTACAGCCTGGGCAGGTGCACATGCAAAGTGCAAAATTGTCCACCAAATATTTATTTTCAAAAGTAGGGCTGGATAGCTCAGTTGGTAGAGCGCCGGTACGTTAATTCGGAGGTCGTTGCTTTAAGTCCCGCTCCAGTCAATTTTTCTTTGTTCAAACCCAAATTATTTTCAAAAGTGTGAAACATTTAACCCTCTAAGTTCTATACATATCGTGTTAATATTTTGACAGTTACCATGGGATGAAGATGTGGACCTGCAGACCACTGATACAGCCATTGACCATGGTAAGCATTCAGATTATGTCACTTGTTGTTGAAACACTTTGCCGTCATAAAGCTTCAATAGACTGTGCAAGTCTCGTGCGTAGCAACATAGGGACCTGTTTAAATGTGTGAGTTTGTTTCCTTTACATAGTAAAGCAATGTGTGTGGGTCCAAAGTTGTCCCAAAAATGTTTGAATACGTGCGAGACTTGCACGGTTTGTTCAAAATTGAAAAAGAACATGTTTGCACAAACTGAATGCAAATTTTGAGTAGCAAATAGTGATTGCTTGAGTAGCCACTGATACGTTTTGTGTAGCATTTCGCTTTCCTTAACAAGGGAAATTATCGTCGCGTCAGTGCAAAAACGTTGTATCTCGATTTTGCTAAAACGTATCTCGCAGGAATGGTCTGTGCAAAAACGTTGTATCTCGGCGCGTACTTGTTTTGTGTATACATCCGGGCTATTTTAACCGAGATACAACGCTTTGTAATAAAACTCGCGTGTAACGCATAAAAGTGCTATATTAGGAGATACAACCTTTTTGCACTGACACGACGAAATGTTCAGTGAAACGAAGTTGGAATGAAATGGGGCTGGAATATGATCTGTTTTGATAAGTTTTGCTGACAGTAAGCAGTGTTTATGAAATATGGTGCACTTTATGATAAAACTTAAACATTAAACAGTTTGAATTAAAAATTATTTCTGTATTTCGTTTTAGTCGAGCCAGCTGTCAGCATGGGAGATAAAGAGCAATCCTTACAAGTACAACAGCAGCAACAACTATTACAGCAGCAACAAATGTCCTTGCAACTGCAGCACCAGCACCAGCAGCAACAGAATCAGCACATCCAGCAGCAGAATGAGCAGCAGCAAAATATGCACATGCAGCAACAGCAGCAAATGCTAAATCAGCATCACCAGCAACAGCAGCAGCACTTTCAGGATCAGCGGTTATGTCAACAGCAGCAGCTTTTTCAGCAACAGAATTTCCAGCAGCAGCAGCATCAAGCTTTTTTAGCAGTGTGCATGAATCCACAACCCTCAAACACCATCTTCCAGCAACCATCCGCCCAGAGCAGTACTCAAACTGTTGTTCCAGACCAGGTGGCTCCTACTTACACACATCCGATGCCGTCAAGCCACCTTCAAATGGTACCAGGACACTCCCACATTGTGGATAAAATGCAAGCTCAAATGATGGCACAAGCCCAGTTACAAATGGTCATGCGCGGTTACATGCCAATGAATCCTGCCCAAACACAAGGACAAGTCACAAACCTGGCCCAGGCATCTTCCACTGAAGCCAATTCTGGTCAAGGGATGCCCGATGAAGCATCACGAAGTTCAGATGGGCAAGCCACCGAGACAAATGAGACAGAGGCCGGGAAAAAGCGCAGAAACAAAAAGCGCAGAGATCCGAGCTACTACGCCAATTTCTATAGCAGTGATCCTAATCAATATAATAGAACAGAGATCGCGTATTATGCAGACAATGAAAGCAGTGGTAGTAGCAGTGGTGCTTCCAGTGAAATAACTGGCGGTGGCAGCGGCGGGATGGAACTTGGAGAAATTCAGCAAAAGTTGGACTGCACACCAAAAGAGGACTCAAACACACCTCAACTTGGAAATCAGTTCATTGTAACCAAAGTGCAAAAGGAAGATCCCTCTGCCAATATTAAGAACGCTGATTTGTGTACACATCATGCACCTGAAAGAACTAGACCACCTGTAACTAAAGAAGAACATGAACGTGTAGTTTCTAATGATCTCTCCACCGCACAAATGCCTAACAACTCCTCTCCATCCAAAACGCAGTACAAACCAATTGCAGTGTCAGAACTAAGTGCAATCCAGATCCAGACTGTGCCATCGAAAACCAAACAGAATGTTGTCGAATACCCCAGAACTAAAGCGAACACAGAAAATGTCAATCCACATGGTTTGTCTTTTGGTGTGGATCCATTATTACCCCTTGATCTGCAACAGCAGGAAGCCAAACCACTGTCTGTTGAATCAAGTGGGGTGAAGGAGCCCAAACAGGAAGAGTCCACTGTTAGAAAACCTGTTCACAAAGAAGACTCTGCAGTAAGTTCCCTACAGCCGTCAACTCCTCAAGAAGACAAACAGGATGTTGGTGTTGCTATCAACACCCCTACCACAGCAGAAAAAAATGAGATGCCACCACAACCCGAAGAAGGAGCTAAGACACCCCCCGCCACAACCCAAGCTGCGTTGCCCCCACTGCCTAAACCAAGCAGTTGGGCAAGTCTGTTCAAATCGTCAGGTTCAGTCGCAGCAGTACCGACTCCAGCTGCTACAGTCCCTGCACCAGCAGAACCCCCTCAGACTGAACCCAAGGTTGTCCCACAGTCTGATACCGACGATAAGACACCAGTCTCTGTTGATAAAGATCCTAGGGCTAAAGAGTTGGGAGGTGAGGAACCAGACCTGCTTTTCATTAGAATTGTTATAGCTTTGTAGTGTTATTGTTGTTTGTGACTTAGTCATTGAACTTCTTTCAAGAGAAGCTCAAGGTACTGGTGTAATAGTAATTCTAGCACTTGGTTCTTATAAAGTGCACAATAGCTAGGTCAAGACACTTCACAATGTTATTCTCCCTGTTCATCAGGCACACATATTAGAATGTTCCTCACTCTTTCTCGACTCTCAGGATGGTTTTCTGGCAAGAATCACAATAAACGGTACCACTTTTCATCCATCACGTTGGCAGTTTTTCCTGTGGTTGTAATTTTTATTAAGTACCTGAAACCACCTAAAAAGTGTTCCATTATGTGAATGGACATTCAAGTTTATACTGAAAATAAATTGAGTTTATTACTATTTTTATTCTAATTACCCTAAAATTTTAATCAAATAATGAAAAATTAGGACACTTTTTCCTTCCATTTTTGATAGAAATTTGAGGATGATTTGAAGAAAAAAAAAACTAATTAAAAACAACAGATGAATTAACTTGAATCTGCACTTGTTAAAACTAAAACGCCTTTTTGGTGGCTGTAGGTACTTAAACATACGAAAGCCGCTTAGGTGATGGATGCACAGTCCTGTGACATTTTATGAATGTTGAATAACTTTTTACATACAACAGATACATGGGTAAAACCAAACACCTATTAAATTATTGTGATACCCACTGCTAAAATTTAAGTTTTTAACTACCTCTAGTGACCCGGGCATTCTGGGTGGTCTAGTGGTAAGACATCTGCTCTAGAATGGCAAAGGTTGTGGGTTTGAATACCACCCGAGTACTGGGTAACAGTGCTTTACACACTTTGTATCGGTGTATGGGTAAAAGCAAATAATATTCTTATCCTTGATGCAAATTTAACATCCATTAAACTTTATTCTTGTTTATTTGTCATCTTTTTGAACAGGTGTTTTGAGTCATGTAGTACTCAATCATCGCGTCATGAACGTCCAGCCACGTGGGCTTAAGAACGTTGGCAATTGGTGCTACGTCAACAGCGTATCCTTTGCTTTAATATTATGCAACAGACCTGCCCATTAAAACCCTGTGAGCTTTATCATATCAAATTACATTACTCTTCTAAAGGGCATCTGCAACTAACAGTCATAAGGAAAACGTACCATTGTCTAAATCCACCCAAATCAACCAATATGAGTTTATGTAGGATCCCTACTG
>CM021529.1:11014717-11029027 GCA_010994315.2 Pisaster ochraceus
CTCCGTCACGCTCCTTGAGACAGCCGTGGTCTTTACTGAACCACGTGTACCTGTACAAAAATCACATAATGCTGTAACAATGTATTTGAAAATTTGGAAAATGTACACACAGCCATCACCCCCCACTCCCCCCTCACAACAATAATACGACAAGCATATAACTGTAACAACATTTTGGGGTAAACAAAAAACAGTTGACTAAAGCGGGACTTGAACCTGCAACCTACGGATTAACGTACCAGAGCTTTACCAACTGAGCTATCTCACCCTAATGCTTACATAACTATTAAAAATGATATAATAGTTAATAAATCATAATTAATTACTAACCTAATTGAAGCATTAAAGAACTTAGAAGGTGACAACATTTTGGGTTGAACAACAAACAGTTGAAGAGAATGACATTTGAACCTGAGACCTCCAGATTATCCAGCTGGCACTCTAGCAACTGCGCTATCTAGCCCTACTAAATTCCGATTCCACTGGTTTTTGCCTATGTTGGCGATCTCCAAATTCTTGTCAATAACTTTGTTAATGGTATAAGGCCATCACTAATACTCATATGATTACAGCAGTTAAGAATCATTGGTTTTTAAGTTTCAAGGACTAAAAAATCAATGGTAAAATTGTATAGCAGTGACCAACAAGATTTTGTATATATCATATAATCGGACCAAAGTACTAGTGCACAGAGGGCACAAGACCTTGAGGCATTATACATATATAGACTGGCAATGAGGTCACTAGTGCACATTTATTAACCCCAAGCCCTCCAACTTTCTGTTTTTCGGCCCTAGGGTTGACCATTAGGGTGTTATCATTTACTTTTTGGTTTAATTCTAATTAATCAATCAAAGTTACAATACACACAAAAATAACTACAACTTTCAAATTAAAATGTAGAAATAGAGAGATTAAAAAGAAAAAAATCAACACCGAGCCAGTGAGTGGCAAGAAGAAACAGTTAAATAAGTGATTATGAGGCTTGTACTACCACAAGTTAAAATCATAATAATGATAACATGGTGTAACCTAAAATCAAAGTGTGTGCCAAAATATAAGGGTACACGTTCTCAAAGCGGAAATGGAAAATTAAACCATTATCTGAGTTTCAAAAAATATAAATATTTATAAATATATAAATATATAAATATCTTCTTCTTCTTTTTTTTTTTTTTTTGGGGGGGGTGTTGAAGTACATGTAATATGTCTTACCTTCTAGCAATTTAGCTATGGAAGAAACTGCTGCTTGCAGAGCTTGTAACTGCCGTTTCATGTCTTGAAGCTCAGAGGAAACTCTTTCTTTCAGCAGGTCTTCCACTTGTCGTCTCGTGTTTTCGTGTTCAGAAGCAACAATGTCTTGAATAATTGAAGAGTTGCACCTGGCCCCACAGTTCACGGAAGCAACGCGCGCGCAGATGGGCGGGTTGATGGTGACCCGTGGCTGGCACACGCATCGCTCAGAATCGCTTGTTGTGTAAGAGTTTATGCTAGGCTCAGCTTGGGATTTCACATGCATTAAAAAGCCTGCTAAAACTATGCACAGGGTGGTGGTAAAATATGACTGCCCCATTTTGGGACAACTTTGCGACTGCTGATTTTGTATGAATTTTTAGAGCAACGGGAAACTTTCACAGATTGCGTATCACAATCACCGATGTCGCAGTTTGGAACATTTCTCTTCTGACAGGCTACATGTATATTGCATGAACCTCAGATAAGTATTCTGATTGTTAACTCTATACTTTCTTGGCTTTATATTTAACTTCCGTACAGTTTGTTACCAGGATTTCCTTTTAGAAAAAAAAAAGGTGAAGGACATGTTTCTTTCCAGGAAGTTCCATGTATGTCATCTACCTTGAGTACATTACCCACATCCAGAGGGGAGCCAGCTGTAATCAGAGGATCCTAGGATATTGGCAGTTTTTCCCCCACATTGAAGTCAAATAATCCCAGAGTGCAGAGAGCGGGACTGGAACCCAAACTCCTATGGGTCCCAGCATGCACAGAGACATACTAAAAAGTAAACACTAAGAAAGGACACTAACTATTTAAAATGTGATGTCACAGGTTACATTAAACAATGGGCGGACATGTTTCCATTGATTATTATACAAACAATTAATGTTTTGAAGGCATGCAACTGCCCGATGAAAAAAAAAGAGGAAAATTTTCGAAGGCACCACGCAAGCGCGGAGCGAGGCAGCCAAAACACCAAGGGACATGAGACCCACAATGGTACCCTAGAAAATGTTGAGGTTTATTATGCGCTTAGGTGCATTCTTAGCATGTATGACAAGTGAAGTGTTTTTTACAACTAAAATAACATGGAAAAACACCTGTGAGTCTAACTTGTCCTCGCTTGCTGTAGTTCTTTTCCTTCTTGCAAACCACACAATACGCCATTCTGGGTTTGTCTAGTTTCCGGACAGTTTCGGAGAGCAGTATACCGTCCACATCTTCTATTTCCAACCAGCTCCACTTCTATGTATTTTTGACTCTGGCGCGCTGCCCATGGTAGCGAGGCTGATACGTTTGGTAATTAACACACACACACATTCAAGACGTGTATCGTATTGCAAAACAGCGGGACCACACAAAGACATGACCTTAGTCTCATTTTCAAGGTTGTATAATAATTTGGTTTAGCACACAACTCGCCTGCCACGGGGTGCGTTCCACTGTTTGAGATTTTTTCGACCGTACACACGGCTATTAATGACCACATGCAGTGTGTAAACGCATACTTGCTGTGGGCTTTAGATTGACCATATGTGTGGTAGGATTCGAATGCGTCGCGTGCAGTGGCATGGGCCAGACAATGCGTTACGATGCATTGTGCATTTTGAGATCGCGTGATTATTTTTTGGTTGTTGAAAAAACAGTAATTACAATCGAGTCTGAAAAACACCCACTCAAACTAAAATTAAATTTTGGGGTATTATTAAAAAGTCCGAAAAAAACGTTCCGGCAGTCAAGTATACCATAGGCAAGTCTTAACAAAAATGATCTAGTAAGGCAAGAACAGGCCGGACTTGTATGACGCGCTCCCTAATGAACAGGATAGGAATGTCAGGACTGAACAAAAACGACAATACCTACCGCCCCCTTGCAACAACATCACACGTGGCTAGTGCTGCCATCCTTACCATTACCTAAATTGTGCACTATACTGTGTAACATGCATTGTACAGGGACACTGACTCTTAATATGATGCAACCAAGATTATTGTGTATTTTAAACAGATGCAAATACCTTTGGCTGTTGTTGTTTGATGTAACATAAAATGCCTCATACACATGTCTTACCTTTTTGATGTTGCGCTCAATTGTGATTGGTAGATGGAAGAGAAACTTGAAGCGATTGAGAACGTTGAGGGCGTTCCGCGTGGAATCAGCACGGTCCTTGCGTTTGAGGACACTCTTGAAGATACGTTGGGCATTATTATTGCATTCTGGGTAAAGTTGTGAAAAAAGAAAAAAGGTTAAGGGAAAGCACAATCAGAAAATGAGAGCTGAACAACTTTGGAGTGCCCTCAATTTGTTAATGGCTGACGTAAATATCCACCTGGACATTCCATTGTGTACCATGCACAAGCATGCACCTACTGTGCTGTGCTTCGATTCACCCATATGAAGAGGGACACAAGGTACTGGCAATCATGCTCGCAACATCCCTTTTCCAGACCTTTGTCCTAATGAAAATGGACATGCTGCCACCATTGTTTATCAATATATTTGGCTCAATGGAAGGCAAGTCTAAACATTGAGATTCCAGCATACCATGTCAGATTATCGGTCATGGCTTACGGCCGAGGTTCTGTGAATCATGGCGAGTGCCCACTCAGATTTTCTGACAATACAACATCAAATCCTAGTGCTTATTATGAGAACCTTCGCCCTCTTCCTTTGTCAAGTTAGGGTTTCATTGTGGAAATGATATTTTCAAAGAAAAACAATTACTCCAGAAGCTCCAAAAAGTTCCTCAAAATAATACTGCTAATTGTCACAGAATTTGTTTGAATTACCTTCCTGAAGTTGTTAAACATAAAATAGCACAACAAACACAAACTTTTGTTTGTACGGCCTTTAAGCAACAGATTGAAGGAAATGCAGATAAGATTTTGTATTATTAT
Organism: Pisaster ochraceus; assembly: GCA_010994315.2. Classification (NCBI taxonomy): domain Eukaryota; kingdom Metazoa; phylum Echinodermata; class Asteroidea; order Forcipulatida; family Asteriidae; genus Pisaster; species Pisaster ochraceus. The sequence continues at coordinate 11,018,854 of CM021529.1, forward strand.
CTTTGGATGTTCTAGGAGACTTACGGATGAGGGATTCTTCAAGTTTCTCCAGTGTGTATCCCCGGGGTGTCACCTCCTCCCCTTCTTCCTGATCCTCATCAGCATCCGGAAGAGGTACACCAAGAGGTTCATGGGTCACCAGACTGCCATGGATTGCTGTAATGATTTAGAAAATAAGACCTGTCAATGACTGAAAAAATAAACAGCAATTCAAACCCTTTAAATATTGTTTCTTTATAATGCAGTTTGAAACTTCACATGGTGAAAGTGGGTGGAGGTTGCACTATGGAGATGAAGTATGTTTATACTTTATAAACTGTGCAAGCTGACCACAAGAATGCACAAGACTTATCGGGAAAAATTACTCGAATAGGACCATGAAATGTTTTAGGTTTGTTAATCATTTATATTTTATACATGTACGACATGTATCAGGTTGGCTCAGTGGTTTCTTTCCATGCCTTTCACCTCTGTGGACTCTGGTTTGAATCCCACTACAGGCCGGAGCCTTGAGCATGTGGATTGGGTTTCCAGTCCCTAACTGATTGCCTAGGTTTTCCCCTTTATTAAGGCAGATATTTCAGTTGTCTTTACTTTTACTCCCATTTTACTATTGCAATTGTGGTGTGTAGTGGTCAAGCAGTCCTGATGGTTGAAATGTCGGAGTGTGGGTTGGATGCCTGGTCATGACACTTGTGTCCTTGAGCAAGGTGCTTAACCATAATTGCTTCTCTTACCCCAGGTGTATAAATGGAAACCTGGGAAGGGCTGAGACAGTAATGACTTGGGCCCCTATGCTCCCCAGGGAGTTGAGAAAGTTAGAGGAATGGTGTAAAGGTATGCCCGATGAACAGGGATAATGCATAGCGCCTGATCTACCTACTAGGATGCATTATACGAGAACCAATTATTAACATTGCCGTGGAGTTCCTGATTTTGGAATGAGTCATCACAATTACTGATTGTGGACACTGATATCTTGATTGGTTACTTCCCTAAAAAATGAAACAATGATCAACATTGTGACAAATGTGTTTTTTTAAGGGCAAAGATGACAGTTTGCTCAGGAAAAATGTTTAAAACAGGATCAGCATTTTTAATGGCAAGTCTGGTGTTTAAGCCAGTAACCCTTGAATTAGCATTAAGTGTGAAAAGTATATTTGGGAACTGGGTCTACAGAAAGCAAGTTAGAACATGTATGTCAACAATTTAGGGGAAAACAGGTATGATATTTGGCCACTGGAAAAAAAGCAGGAAATTGTAGAGTACATGGGCTGACCTATGTGTGCATATGGTGGAGATATAGGCTTTTATAGACTTTTTAGAAATCAGATTAAAATCAGAAATCAGATTGAAGTAAGAGGAACATCATGCCTGGGGAAAAGACGCATAGAGATTAATTTTTTCTTGTGAGAATTCAGCTTTCTCTTAGATCTGTGCCCAATTTCATACAGTTGCTATAGCACAAAAAGTAGCTATGCACACAAAAACAATTTTGCTGACCCGACTAAGGTTACCACTCAAAATACCATACCACAAGTGCCCTCTGTGACTGGTTCCCTGATTCATTTTGCTTAGCACAAAATCGGGAAGGACCATTGTGTGCTTAAGTAGCTCTGTGAAATTTGGTCTAGATGATGGTCTGATTGTCAGTTTTATTTGAAGAAGAACGATCTTCACTCTTGAGTGAGTGAACAATGTTGCTTATAACATGTGTAAGTACGAGTTGAAACTTTGCATGGTGATTGGTGAAGATACAATCCAGTGAAATTTGCGTAGACACCACGTAAACAGTTTCTTATGAGCTGCAGTGGTTCTGAGTTGTTAAACCACTGGTTGGAAGAGCCATGACAGCTCATAAAGAGATCTATTACATGGTTTTGTTTTATTTATTGTGCAGTTTATTCATTTGAGTCAGAAAACAACCAAAAGGCTGACACAATTCAAATGTACATAGTTTACAATTCTAAAAAGTTACAAAAACGAGCACAGAAAACATCAAACCTAACTTGATTATAACATGTCAAATAATGTAGATATTGTACAAATGAGTCATTAAATAAAATCTGGCATGGTTCATGTTACAGGATGTCACAAAAGCCGTGTTCACATTGGATAAATATTTAACCGAGACCACAGGTAACAATCCAATGGGTAAATCTTACCAGTGTCTGCACGTGGATTATTTGACGCAGGTTAACTAACTGAGACAATGGTGAAACAAACCGACTGACTAAATACAAACACATGAGAGTGCTATGCCAGTGATGTGACAAAAGACATGATCTAGCTTGTAAACAATGATAGCAGAGAAGCACACCAAATAACAGTAAGAAAAACAACGCAAGCAAAGGGACGCAATATTGGAGTAATGTATGCCACCACGACAAAATGAGTGTGAACAACGTCAATACATAAATGTCGTAGTTCAATTCCATGTGTGTCACGTGATCACAGCTGTGCAGCAGACTGGACGTGGTCTGACCGGTTTTACCAGGCAATGCATCCACATTGGACTTATTGGCTCAGTTAGTTTGACCAGGTTAGTTTACCTTGGCAAAAGGTGGCTGGTTAAACTACCCATTGGATTCAGTTACATTACCTGGATGAAATTTTCCTAGGCAGTTCCACACTGGACTTAAAATGGTAAAGTTACCCATTTGCTTGGTTAATTTACCCCCCCCCCCAAAAAAAAAAAAGTCCAACAGGAACACGGCTTTAGTCAGTTAGACTCTGATGAGGTGTTTGAATCTCACTCTAATGCTCGATATTGCCATACTTCCAGACTTGGACGACTTCTTGATGTCTATTGGTAGTGAGGATGGAAAAGCCTACAATGGGACGGGTCATGTACACTATCTTCATAGAAAGCCAAGTGTGAATCATGTTACACCAGCCGTTTGACTCGGGTCACACAACTCAGGTCATACTCAGGTGACAATAGTATGAATCAGGTCACGAGACTCGGATCACATGACTCGGTAGCATAATTCAGGTCACATGAGTCAGGCCGCATGACTTGGGTCAAATAAACTCAGGTCATGCGACTCAGGTCACTGACTCAGATAAAACAACTCAGGTCATATGACCGAGGTCACACGTGAACGAGAGTGAATCTGATTATGCTTCATGAGTCATGAGTGTGTGCTGTGACTCGGATGAGTGTTTGAAAACATTTGGGCGTTGTCCTACCAGTAGACTCATTAGGGGTCTGTAGGTTATCAATCCACACTTCCGTGCTGGATCTGGCCTTCCAGCGTTTGTGACGTTGTGAGGGTAGGTGGCTAGCAAAGGCTGTAGTTAACAAGGTGGTCAGGTGTTAGTGTTACAAACAAACTACATGTTGCACACAGTGTAATGCAGTCATAAACCTCTCACAGTGGCGGATTAGCAAAATTAATCCAAGACCTTGCTCCCAAGGGCCCAATTTCATATAGCTGCTCAAGCACAAAAAGTACCTAAGCCCAACAAAATTATGCTTATCAGAATAAGGTTACTAGCCACACACGCATGTCACATGTACAGTTTGTGACTGGTATCCTGCTCACTTCTGCTTTAGCAAACAATTGTCTGCTTAGAAGCAGACAATTGTTTAGCAATTTTTCTGTTTTAGCTGCTCTATGAAATTGGTCCCTGGTTTGTGGCCGCCAAAGTCCCAAGCCCCCCCCCCCCAAACCCGGAAAATTATTCTAAGCCCCTTCCAGCAATTGACTCTTTGGATCTGCCACGGCATCATTCCTACAGGTGTGTTCCTTCCACTGGCTGACACCATCTTACTATAATACAGTGCTGTGGTTGTTATTTGTAAACAGGGAAACAAACAATGGCTGTAGCATCTATAGACCTTTCTTTTGCAACATCAACAACAGCGAGTAAAAGTATGGATGGCATCACCGCAAAATATTGACCTGTTGCACAATGTGCAGGGCACTTACATGTGCATATCCTGTCCGCCATTTTGGGAGTCAAAATGTACAAAAAGGAATTGACTCCTAAAATGGTGGAGATAGTAAACACGCATTGTACGGAGCTGTGTTCCACATTGTGCAAGGGGTTCAATACAACAATTATTCACTTTATACAACAATGCTATCAAATTTCAAAAAAGTACACAAGTTCTTTATAAAAAAGGTTTAAATGTTTTATGTAAAAGGGCAAAACAGTTTGTGCCAACCCAGTTGTGATTACTCGAGGGCACTCATGCAAAATGGTGGGCAATGTTTGTAAACAAAGGTCTGTATCGACTATTTCTAGGTTCCACACAGCACTACAAAATGATACAACCTGTTAAACAATCATTGGTTAATAGCTACAGTATGAGGCCTTTGGATTAAAATAAAGCTAGGAGCAAACATGTTAATCCAACCGATACATGAACATGAGGTAAAACACTGTTCAACTCAAAGCAGCAGGTTGGGGTTAGGGATTAGGGGTCAGGGTTTATGGGTTTATTGTTAAGGGTTACGGGGCAACTGTTAGGGAGACATTACCTGCTAGTATGTCCTGGCAGTTCATGAAGGTTCCTAGATTGGATTTGATGAATGTCTGAGGGCCTTCCGTCTTCAGGCTGGAGGATTGTTTCTGGACGTGAACAAGCCCTTTCTTTAGGTCGTCAAAGCTTTTAACAGAACAACAATCATCACGAAATGTAAAGCAAAGTTGTCAGCAATTCTTGAAGGCTTTCAATACAATGGAACTGTTTCTCTGATCACTTTACCTTTAACTTATCTTTTACCAATAATTGTCAAAATGCATTCAAAGATTGAATGTATGTAATAGTGTTTACCTTGTAGAGCTGTGGTTTTCAATGAGGTACCACACTGGCTCAAAGTTCTTATGAGCTAGGTTACTGCTACCTGTGAGAAAAAAAGCAACAATTAAATAAGGAAGAAATGCCAACTGAACAAGCTCTAACTCGAGGTTGAACCTTGGAAAACTAACAACCTCTTTCCTACTGTAGGTCTCTGGCCAGCCTCTGTCTAATCTACAGATATTTTCATGGAAATTCCATGTCTAAGTGTATTGCTTTTTTAATCACCATGTTATGCTGATAAAGACACAAACGGTGCACAGGTGCAAAAGGAAAGTTCTGTAATTTCAAAAGGTTTTTTTAGGGTTGAACAAAGAAGAATTGACTAGAACAGGATTTGTACCTGCAACCACCGGATTAACGTGCCATCGCTCTTCCAATTGAGCTTTGTATCCCTATGTTGCCATTCATAGCATATGAGGTTGCAGGTTCAAATTCTGTTTCTCATCAATTTTTTCTTTATTCATCTCAAAATTTAATTAAAATTTACCCAGTCAGATTCCATTCTGGTTTATTATTTTATAAATTATAGTTAACAATAAATACAGCTCATAAAAAATCATTTACCCATCGGAAACATGGAGGTCAGTTCTTCATCGGATAACACACTGTAAACCAAGAAGAACAAAATTACATATTAAAGGCAAAGTATACTTCAATTGTTTTAATCCGGTATAAATGTAGATAATAATGGCAAATGCCCACGGCAAACAAGGAATTATTTAAATTCCTCATCACAGAAGAGCTTGTCTTTGGTTCAGGCAAAGTATACCATTGGTTTTGGGAACCATTCGATTGTATTAATCCTATACAAATGTAAATATATACAATTTAAAACTAACCAGTGAAAATTTCATTTCAAAAGGTGGAAGCATTTTTAAGATATTGCCAAAAATCTGGAGCGGTTACGTCCACATAAGAAGAAGAATATGTACACAATCTGAGAATCGTTTCATGCAGAAACATTTCTCAGACTGAAATGTTTTTCAATCCCTCTCTCTTAAACTACAGTCCTTTGAATGGAATTAATTCTCCAAACGTCATACAGTATCAGCAGCTGCAGTGCTTCTTACTATGGAGGTAATGGTCATTCATTTTTGGAGTAATTACCAAAGATATACTCTCCCTTTAAGTTAATGCTTTACTTGACTTGACTCAACTAATGAATTGGTTGAAACAGTTCAATGAAGATATCAGATCTAGAGCAACGGACTCAAGTTCAGGTGTTGAAAGAGTACGTATGGGTTTGGGTCTCGATCTCGACACTTGCGTCCTTAAGCACGACACTTAACCTAAAATGCTTTGTCCTTCAGATAAGACATAAAAAAGCTACAGGTCCTGTGTGTTGTCCAATACCCTAAAAAAAGCCCAGTACACTTATTGTTAAGAGTAGGGGTTTCTGGCTTGATTGGCCGTGGATAACAGCCTAGGTTTGGCTGCTTCACGGTGAACAAAATTCACATTTCCTTGAAAGAAAAAAAAAGGTATCCAGTGCATTTTATGAGAACGTTTGTTGTCTTTACTTGGTTAAGTAATGGTTTCATTGTGACAACGATAAAAAAAATCTAAATAAAAAATAATAATAAAGAAATTCAGAAAACCAAACCAAAACGGAAACATTTTGGAATTCTAAACTATAATTGGTTTTAAAGTAAAGATTATTAACTACTCGCCCTCGAAAATAGCAATGCACATGCAGAATCCGGGGTAGCTGCACACTTTAAAAAGTAAAATTTAAGACTTTTTAAGACCCTTTAATACTAACTTAACAAAAGTTGAGACCAAAAATAACTGAATACATGTAAAGCAGAAGAGAAACAGCTACAACTGCATTTTGTTACTTTTTTTACAAGCAGCGTTATTTGGTTCTCTTCTCTTCTAGGATATTCATTACTACTTCATTCAATTTCTTTATGACCTCAAATAACTGAATGAAATACTTTTTAATGCTTTTCAAGGCATTAAATTTGGATAGCTCAATTCAAGACTTTTTAATACTTTTTAAAGATCTGCAGAAACCCTGGATTCGTAACAAGCTTTTTCTTTTCTTAATACTTTCAAATTTTAAAACCCAACCAAGTGTTCAGATAAAAGTGTTCAGATGCAACTTTGCAGCAAAATTGTGGATAAATCCATGTCAGAAAACTAAAATGAATGAAAGATGTGAAGTGGGAAAACGTTGTCTTACGAAGCACTTTCGACGGACAATCCCAGTGGGTCCTCTGGACCGCCCTGAAGGGGAGACGAGGGTCTATGAATAGTGGTTAGATGGCGCTCAAAGAAAGCCGACTCATCAATCCAGATTGGACACTCTTGTAAAGGATCTGAAATAAGACAAATATGAACCAATTTAAGGTAGGGTCATAGATTGGTTTTTGTCAATATAATATTGATTTATTGGCCAATTTATCAATAAAGATACTGGCACAATCAAAGTAACCTGTGAAAGTTCCAGCTTAATAAAGTATCTACTTGTTGAGAAAGGAGCAAAAACTGTCACAGCGGGTACCAACTGCATCTCTGGCCACAAACAAGTGTGCTTGCTATGAGAACCAGAGACACTGAGGTTAAAACCCCTACTCTTCGACGATAAGTGTTCTAGGTTCTTTTAAGTGCACTAGGATCTAAGAATTAAAGTCCCATCTGAAGGACAATGCAATCATGGTAAAGTATCTTTTTCAAGGACACAAGTGGCACAACCGGGACTCGAACCCACACTCTGCTGATCACAAACAACAGAGCATGGCTTGAGTCAGGTGCTCTTAACCCCTATCGCCACAACAAGCCACGTCCTATTTTAATTAAGGGATAATAAACTTGAATTGAAATTGAGATATATGGTCAATGTAAGATGAATGACTATTTAGTTACAAACTAAGGGGAGAGGTTTTTAAAGGGGTTTGAAGTTGCAGAGCCAAATTTTCACCAAGAGGAATTTCATAACTTTTTCTCTGAACGAATCTTGACAGATGATGCTGTTTAAAAACTTAAAATTAAAAAAAAAGCATATGCCAAGCACAATGCACACAATACATGTAACTTGCAAAATTGATTGTACATGGCTGATGGACGTGAGATAATGTCAGTATCCCAATATTAATTCATACATAGTCTCATACACAGGTGCATGTCGATAAAATTTAATGTTTGCAAACTGGGAAACCAGAAGATCCATTAACTTACTTGGTAGAAATTGAACACTTCGGAACTTAACAGTGCATGTCCCTACCCCAGCTGATTTGGTTGTGACGATGACATCACCAGTTCCTCTGCAGTTTGTAGTCCGACATATAATCTTACTAGGGGAGATCCAATCGGCCAGTAGCACACAGTTCACTCCACAGATGGTCAGACCTTTAAACGATTCGCACAACATTGTTATACATGTTATAGGGCAGAGCTGCCAACAATTGCAACATTCAGGGACATTTTGTACAACAATAACAGGGAGAATATTTCCAGAATCAGGGAGGTTTCAAATTTGGTCATCAGATCAGGGTTTGTTTTCAGGAAACTTTCTGCAGAATCAGGGAGAGTTGGCAGCTCTGGTAGGGGCACATTGCCTTCAAATCTCTGTAAAATGTTGCTGTTTGGTAATGCTCCTTTAGGCCTTCAAGCGATGTTTGCAGTAGCACCATGTGTAAATCTATTTTGAGTAGTTGTGGTTCTGAGATGAACCGGTGGTTGACAACTCAACGTTTTGATCAGTATGCTCTGATCGTCTTCAGGAAGAAAAAAGTTGCAAAAAAATGGCAAAAATTGAAAAAGTTGAAAATGCTATATATATTTATAAAGTAACCCTATGTGACCATTGGATCGAGGATACGCTTATCGCAACGCAACTAAAGTAAGGGACACATTCAGCAGTGAAAGACATTCGGGGACGCTAGGTGGCAGTAGACTGGTAATGATACAACTACCAACAAACATTTGCATTAAAATAATTGTTCTTGGAAAGTAGGCATGCTCAGATTACTGGGTAATTTAATAGAATATTTATCTGGCACATGTATCTGAGCTGTTTGTCAATCATTGCTTTAAATCCGATGGGTTAATTAAAGGGTTTAAACTTTGAAAGTTTACATGAACTCACCATAGAGGTCCTTTGCATTGATCCCAAGATTTTCTCCTCTGATGGTGACCTTTGTTCCTGGATGACCCTCTTTGGGGGACAATCCAGTCACCTTTGGGGGTTCTCTGATCTTCTTCTGATTCATCTCCTCCGGGTGTGTGTATCAGTACGGATTCAAAGCTGAAATCGAGGTTTCACAAACCGCTAAAACAGAAGCAAGTGAAATGATCAGAACTGCTTGTCTTACAACCCTAACCCTCCCAAATCCTTCTATATCCTCTTTTTCAAAATGAAGAATTCAGAAGGACTGAGGATTAGGCCCCAAACTCAAGGTTTTGAAAAACTAGCTACATTTCTGCCATTGACAGCGTGTGTCAAAATGACAAGACTTTGATGTCATTTGTGGGATGTTGCTTTGTTATTATGTAATATGTAACATGAGTGATGACTTCACACGGCTTTTGGCAAATCTTTCTGAAAAGCACTGGAGCAGGGTTTTCAAAATGTTACTTTTTGTTTTTTACACAATTAAAATCTGTTTAATCTCATGTGAACTCAATTTCCTTATTGAATGAACACATTTTAAACGAATTTCAGCAAAGATCACTTGTTGCCGTTTATTGTTCTAGCTGGTCTTTAAGTTGAAGTTTGTGCACACAAATTTGAATTGAGTGCTATATTTATAGACAAGAACTGAGAAACGATACTGACACAAACTACACAGTTTACTTAAATGCATTTCCTGAAAACAAGGTCATCAATAACACACATGGGAATCCACCAGCATCACTCGTCCAGTGCTTTGTCACAAGACATTACAACTCAAGTGCTAGAGCTTCATTTGATGTTGGAAAGGGTGCAAAATGTACACTGCCCTGCTCCAAAATTGATAAAGGAGCCCAATCTTGAGATGGAGCCCAAGCCGGCAATAGCCAAGGACTCTTTGCAGCATTGATTCCAAAACAAATATTCCCTACCCGTTATTTCAAATGAGGCAAATTCATGTCCACGCTAGTTGCAATGATCATAACCCTCCATCCTCCTGACGGTCGCAGACTATCATAACCCTCCATCCTCCTGACCGTCGGGAGGATGGAGGGTTACAATCATCGCAACTATGTCCAGGCAAGGTTGGTAATGGTATCTTCACCGTTATTTAGACCTTATCCTACTAGTTTTAAACAAATATTCAGAGTGTGGGGTAGAGGAGTTTGCGTGTCTATTTTTGGGGGTGTTTATTATTGTGAAACTGAAAAAAGCTATAATACTTAAAATGTTTTTGTCAAGGAGTG
>CM021529.1:11030027-11056494 GCA_010994315.2 Pisaster ochraceus
ACATGTTTGTATTTCTAGCCGAATAAATAATAATAATAATAATAATAATATTGTAGTTTAATAGTTTAGTTGTACCTGTCCTTTAGGGCGGCCAATATCGTAACTGGTAAACAGAATAAAGACATGTTGTTTCGAACTTGTCAACTCAAAAATTATTATCTATTTTTATATAGACCTGTATAAAACATTTGAAAAACATATTTACTGCATTAACATTTGTTATACTTACAGGGAGGACTCTTGTTCTACCCAATAGAGAGAAACATATTGAGTATAGCAGCAGAGATCAACACCAAATTCAATATTTTTTCCGACGTCGAAATGTCACCTCTCTCTTGGTGTGATTCCCTTTTCAACTGCGGTAACGAACTGTTGGTGTTCCAGGCGTGGCGGAACCTGACTATATTTCTTTAAATTTCTTGTCAACGGCTGTTTTATGCTCTCTTCTTAGCACGCAAAATGATTCAACTTGCCGCCCCACCCCTACTACACCTACCCCCCTATGGTGTAGCTGTGTGTCAATAGATATGGAGTTGTTTACATTCTGTTATCTGTCTTAACATGGAGGAAGGTTTTGCCTTCCTTCATACTGCCTCAATAGTTGAAAATAAACATGATGAACAAGAATTAGAATAGGGTTTGAAAAGAGGTGTGGCCAGGTAGAACTTTATTTACCTAAACAAGTTTCTGCCCCCCTTGGCTTCAGCCAGGCCCCCCCCCCCCATCCACAACTGAGCCCCTTCCCCAAACAATGAGATAACATAAATAATAAATAAGTGGAATTCGTTTGGGTTTAGCAACTCAAACATCTCTCCGTGCAATCCTATAAACTATCTTTGCAGTTCAGAAAATGAATAATTGTTGGTTCGGTTTTCATCTGCCCATCAAGTAGTTTAATTAACAGCAAATGTGTAGGTCTGCATCTTGTACTTCTTGCAAATGTTTTTTCTTTCTGAAGAATTAGTGTAGAACAAATCCCCCTCCCTACTTCTCCTTATTTCTTTGCCCGCTTTCCCCCAAATAAAAATGTCTAGTTACGCCCCTTGAAGTCAAAACCTTATCAATAAAGACATATTGAATAAAGTCCACATCAATCTTTGCATAAGTCTGAAGAATAGTCACATCAAACTTATTTTTCTGTAAAATTCCTGTTTTATTACTGATAAAATTACAACTTTCAAATAGACAATTTACAATAGATAATTTTAATATACCTAAAAAGGGAAGTCTTCACGATAAAATGATGTTATCATAAATCAAATATTGCTTTCATACGGAAGCATCCTAATTCCAAGGAATGAAGATCCTTCTCAAATGTGACAATCTTGTTATCTCTCTCCCTTTTGGTTCCTTAAAGACAGTGACTTTCATAGTTTAAATTTCATTATACATGTATTAAGAAAAAGCTTATGTTTTGCCACTAAAAAAACCCCATTCTTTTTAAAAATATTATTCAATCAGGCTTATTATGTGGCAATCCATATAAGCTTCAATTTGTGTGGTGTTCAAATGAATCCTCAACTTTGACAGCATTTCAGAGATAAATATTTCTCAGGGTAATTGTTACTAGTATGACATTTACAATCAGATTGAAACTTGTCTGAAACATCTTACACCAAACATATTTACGATATAAATTAATCTCTAATAAAATATCGGTTTTGCACTCTAGTCAGAAATAACAGCACACTATACATAACACAGCATCAAGCTGATACTATCAACTACTAACAAAACCTTTTTAAATGTGAATTTAAAAATCCCTCTGAAAAAAAAGGAAAGAAAACATACCACTCAACAAAATAACTTTAAAATGTTGCAGAAATTCAACTGTTGTGATAGACCACCAGATTCTAGCCCACCACCTAGGCACCGTCCCTAAGGCTGTCAAACATTGTTTCCTCGCATATAAACCTCCCTGATTTATCATGGCATCACCATAGAGCATCCACTCTTAAGCGAGGCGGATTTAGAACAGTTTATTTAAAACGATATTATAAGCATTCTATATGTGAAAACTTGACAACCTTACTTATAACTTACGATGGCTGGTCTATCGGGTATAACCCTTAGTCATGGTGCCACCATTACTGCCATCAATATGTTAAAGATGCTAGGTCCCAATATTAGCCAGTTATACCTCCAAAATTTAGATTGAAATTTTAAACAGCTAGTTTTATAGACTCAAGAAAGTAAAGGTACATGTATTGCATGAACAAATCTGCAAATGATAAGAGGTAACTATTTCAAATTTTGGTCGGGATCCTAACATTATCTCACAGAAAAACAGTTTCGCATGTTACATGCATTTATGAGCTCTTTGCACCAAAAAGCTTGCAAAGCAATGTTCTCAAAATTGCAACTACAGCACAGAGTTTATTCATGTCCTTCTGGCTACCTGGCATTTGGCCCTCTGGAGGGCAATAATGAATGACAGTGAGCAGTAGCCAGAAGGCACCCCAGGAATAATTGCTTTTTAATAAAAGGAGTCAACGGTTCTTCAAAAGCAAAAGCAAATTTGATTTTTCCCTTTTTTTGCAATGTTTGTGGCATATGCAAAAGTTTTTGTATGTTTTTCTTTTTGAAACAGTATCATCTGCCTGGAATTTCATCTTTGAGAGGGCAAGGCCATTTTTATTTTGCAAAGAGCACTTACATTTGAAAATCTTAAAGTCCATGGGAAACTTTGGAAGGGCACCAAGGCCAAGACCAGGGCAACAGAGGCCATGGCCATGGTGGCCTTTGTGTAATTACAGGCCTGTATATGTCAAAATTTGTTTGAGAAAAAACAACTTCTTTCAGCTATAATCAGGCCATACACCTTTAATGTAATGCCCTAAGAAAACAGTGAATACATAAACAGGAAGGAAAAGCTAATATTTCATTAAGAAAAAATCAAATGGCAAGAGTACATCATAAATGCTATGCCAGTTTAACTTAATGCTAGGCCAATTTAAGATGACAATAATGCCTTCTTCACCATTAACACAACACCACATCACCAAAACCTCTAAATTTAGTTAAAGCCTTTACACAGGATTGTAGAGCTGACAAAATAAGTGCAGACAGTGTTAAACTTTTGTGTGATCAACCATATACATGAAATAACAAACAATAATCCGTTGTGTGAGTCAGGAGCAAATAGTAGAAAAACCATACACAACTTTCAGCATATAAACACATTGTCCTTTATTTTGGTTGTAACAACTAAAACCAGCTGTTGCATTTTTATTTATTTACAGGATTTCAGATACAGTTGCCTTGAAAACGACTTCATTTCAGAGGGAAATATTTCACAGAAAGAAATGATTCCTGAATGAACTTTTTAATCAGTAAGCTTTCAGACAAAAATTAAACAATGTTTTTCATCCTTACCAATCCTGTATAATACCTTTAAAATAAAGTTAAAAGACAAAATTTCCATGTACGTTGCCAAACCCAATCCCATACTAATAAATCCCTGAATCAAAAATTCTGTTTCTGTTCACTCCCTCTGTTCTCCGGTCATCAGTCTATAAAAAATGTAAACTGTTTTTAATGCATTTGAGCAAAGCAAAGCATAAACAATTGTTTTGAACCATGAAAAGCATGGTTGGCATCCAAAATTAATCAATAAATAATAATAATAATGAGTATTTCTAATGCGCCATTAGAAGAAACTGGAGAAACAGGGGCAGACAGGAGAAACCCTAACTACATGCAAAAAGAGACAAGATGAGTCTTGGGGGCCTTTCTAAAAGCAGGCCAGACCAGTAGAATTTCTAACATGAGTGGGAAGTTTATTCCATATACATACTGTATCTTGTCAACAGGGCTCAAAATTTACACTGGACGACAGGAGGCCAGTGATTTTAGCGCCGGGCCAGTAAACTTACGACTGGCCAAGTCCAGCGGTCTTGTTTTTCTTTAATTCAATATCTTTGTTATACAAAAATAATTACAAAAATCTTTCAAGTTTGCTGAATATTATAGTTTACTTACCATGAATGAGATAAATCTTCTCTTTTAGTGCTTGTCTAACTTAAACCAACTTATATGTTTAAACTGTGTTGTCATCTTTTATTTCTGGTCTTTTCTTGGTTTTTTTCCTTTCATTTTGGTCTTCTAAAAAACATCTAGTCCAGTAAAAATTTTGAGCGACAAGCCCTATGGTCTTGTGGATCTTCCCCTGAACTTTCCAGCCCTGCTTGTACAAGTATTATTTTTTTACATTTCAAAAATTCCATAATAATTACAGCCCCTTTACTTTGAAAATGTCACAACAATTTGTGTGTACATTGTGTGCACATATTTCTACAATATAAAACAAGTATGCTATATTACAGTTTGATGATTACGAAATCTAGTGAAAAAGATTCATTGCATGCGATGTTTTGAAAAAAATTCTTCCCCCTTTCTTAAAACATGACCTCTTAACAGTTAAAATTACAGTCACTTGAGAACTATTCACACTATATAAGAAATATCTAATATTTCATTGTAAAAATGTTCAGCATTTCAGTGCTTAAATAGCCATAACATTTGGAAAATATACCTCTGTTTACAATAAAATTAGTATAGTTGTGCACTACACTAATGTATTTCTTCACACCATTTAAAGAAAGGGTACCTTTGGACCATAACAACTTACTTGGTAAGAAGCACTGCAGCTATTAATAATGTATAACATTTTGAGAAGCGATTCCCTTCTGAGGGTTTAAAAAAATGTCAATCTGAGAAACGTTTTTTAGATTGTGTATTATTCTTCCTGCATGGACATATAAATGCTCCCGATTTCTGGCGATATCTCAAAAACACGACCACATTTTGAAATGAAATTTGCACAGGTTAGTTTTATTGTATCTATCTACATTTAGATAGGAAAAAAACAATCGAATGGTTCCAAAAACCAAAGGTGTATTTTGCCTTTAAACAACCCTTGAATTAAACAATGAACGGACATGATGCCACTTTTCCTGAGGATAGGGCAACTACAACTAGATTACAAAGTATATTGGAACATCATGGGGGCATAACTACCATTGGCCATGGGCCTAATTTTAAAGAGCACAAAAAGTAGCTAAGCACAAAACAATTTTGCTTACCAGAATATAAGGCTACTTTAGCCAAATCATATGTAGCCATCTTTGATTGGTCCCCTGCTTACTTTTGCTTAGCAGAAAATTGTTCAGTAAAAATGGCTGCTTAAGCAGCTCTAACTGGGCCATGGTCCTTGTGTCACTCAAGACAAGTTCATTGGTTATCTTGGCCCAATTTCATAGAGCTGCTTAGGGATTTCTGAAGTGCACTGATTGGTTCCGAAGACATAGTCAAACTGCAACTCAACAGAACTGTCATTATTCTGTTAAATATTTGTTTTCTGGCATAGTAGTTTCACATGTTTCTAAACAAAGGATTCAGCAAGCTGGGGACTTTTAAAACTTTACATGGCAGCAACAAATACTTTTCCTTCCCAACAATCAAGTTAAATAATGGCCATCATTTCACCTGGTTATAAACTTGGGTACAAATGAACACAGGGGTTGGGGGAACCATAATAAGTCTACTGTAAAGGGCAAACCAGAGGTAGGGGCACACTTCCTTCTAATCATTTAGAATTGCACCATATTCCTTTCAAGGTTTGTTCATGCACAAAACACCTACAGTGTTTTGTAATTAGTGGGTAGTGATTAAAAAGATAACATACAACCAGCGGAACATATGCTCTGCCATTTCGTGGAGTAAAACTTTGGTTCTACAAAATAGAGGCCTGTGGTCTGTTATGAAAAATACACACGATTTCAAGGGAATTTATGTGAATCATTACATTCTATTCTTAAAAAATCTTTCCAACCATATTTATTTCAAAACAATGCTTTTCACAGCCCAAAGCACCCAGTCCGAGGCAACATGCCCTTTAGCGGTGTGCTGCAAAGATGAAAACCTGGCCAGTGTACTCTTCATGTTCTGGATGGGCTTCTGATTATCTTCAGGGCCAGTTATTCCAGAATGGTTTGAGGAGGAAGTGCGACACTCTCTACTGTTCTTACCAAGCTTTGCATGGACTGACCCATGAGGCAAGCAAGACTGTTTTATGACAAGGAATACCCCCGCAATCTAGTCTTATCTGTCAGCAATGAAAGTTGAAGATAATTATCTCATTATACTTCTTTGGAACAATTGGGTGCATCAAGTTCTTACAGGTAGGGTCATAGATTGGTAAATACTCCAAAAATTTATGACCCTTAGAGATGTGGTTGGAAGCCGCTCTCACCTCGCAAACGTGGATGGATTTGACATTCGCGTAAAAATTTTGTGACATTTTTTTTGCTGTTTTTCTCAGCAAGTAGACAATGTACTCAGCTGAAACTTCCACATGTGACTTTTCTTTCTTTATAATTCTGCCTATAAGTAAGCAAAACTTTGACAAAAACCAATCTATGAAGAACAAACAGAAAGCTAAGAGTTTTGCAGAGACTCAATCATGCAGTGTTATGGCTTCAAGAATTCAGCAAACCAAATCCTTAAAAAAGAGAGTTCAAGACATACCTCCTTCAAAGACAACAGGTAGTTACCATGGCTGATAAACATAGAAAAGGACTGCTACTATAATTAAAACAAACAGGAGGAAGATGTAAGGCGACATGTGATCATCGTTATCATCAGCATTGGTTTTCGGAATGTCTTGGACTTCTGCTGCCTGTAAAAAGATGGAAATTGTGATACAAATTCAACAAATATTTTGGAGTTTATAAAAGAAAATTGACTAGAGTGGGACTTGAATCTGCGACCTCTGGATTAACGTAATGACGCTCTACCTACTGAACTATCTTGCTATGATGCTTTTTCAAGTCAAAACTTTCCCACAGGCCCTCTCCTTGGGCAATGCACAAAACACTTGTAAGTTGTAAAAGTGATTGCTCATGGATGTGAGATGTGTCGGGATCCCCAAATTAATTAATTTTTAGTTTTTAATTAACTACCACTTATCACTGACATATTGACTTAAATGATAGCCTATAACTTTCTTGAATCTTTAAAAATAGTTAAATAAAATTCAAATCTGATTTTTGGGGTCAAAGTGGCAAAAATCAGACCTAGCATCTTTTAGGGATGAGATTTGATGAATGTGTAAATTCCAAAAAACTACTTGAGGGTCAGAGTTGCCCTTAATCTAGGCCAGAACCTCTCAGATATGACAATTCAGGCAGTTTACAGACTCTGTACATCACCAGAAATTGAAAATTGGACACAATGTGCACTATTTCTTCCTCCCTTCTGTGACTGCTTTACTTCTTTGGGAAAATCCTGAAATCAGGAAAAATCCTAACCAATCACACACCTGCTCTATATACATGTAGGTATACGTATTAAATCAATATTTTCTTCTTTTTTCAAACAGTAAATTAATGTCAATCTTCTGGTCTTTTATAGTAAACAAACCAGCCAAACTGTGTGAATTTAATCAGATCAAGTGATCCCGCTCTAGTGAAACAGGAATACGAGCAGAGTTAGGATTTGTGATGCCTGGGGTCGATTTCACAAAGTGCTGCGATGCGTCGCAACGCAAGATACGACGCGTTACACATCGTATCTTGCGATGCGTTGTGAGAACGATTTCACCAAACTTACGATGCGTTGAATGCGCCGTAAGTTCCTTGACAACGAAGATGAACACATCGCAAGATATGACGACCCTTTGGGTCGTCGTAGGATGTGACGCCTAATTTGATCAAGCGTCAATGCATTCAAAATGACATTGATGCTGCTTGCAAATCACTAAGCCGCAAAAGCGTTAAAAAAGAGAGGCTGTTTCTTGACAGAACAAACCCTTTCGACAGTCTCACCATGGAGCTCTGCTTTTTATAGCTCCATGATCTCACTGATGATGAAATATTAAGACGCTATAGATTTTTTCAGACAGGGAATATTTGACATCGTTGAGAGGGTACAGGGAGATATTGAACATGTCAGAAAAGTACGCTTCTTATTATAAAGTGTTAATTATAAAGACATTAATTTAAAATGTTGTTGTATGTAATAAAAAAAAAAAAAAATAAATTCTCATTAAATTTAAATACTGTTTTGGGCGGGGAGGGCGGGAGGCACAAGCTCCACTATCCGTCCGATTTTCTACTCGACATTTGTTCAAATTAAGTTGCGTTTCGATGCGCGTATTTTGTCTGCCATCTTGGATATGCTTTGTAAACGAAATTTTTATGAACAAGTCAGGCAAAGCATAAAACAGTTATACGATTGTACAGGTTATCCTCGTTCAAAAGATTGTTTTTTATCAAAAATAAAAATGGACGTGATTGCGACCAACGCTCTTACGACATGTTTAACAAAATGAATTGTGGAACTCGTCACAGCTGCGACGCATCGTAGGTCTGCGACGCGTCGCAAATCCTGCGATCCTTCGTCACTTGCCACGAGTTTGATGAAATCGGACCCAGGGATTTGAAATCAATAAATACTTTAGTGAAGCATTTCTGCTCACCAGCAAGTACAGAGATTTGGGTCAACCTGTCAGTAGAGAATGTTGCAGTAAGCAAATGCCTTAAGTTAGGATTGTTTTACATGTTTTCAAATTTTATGATGTCTTACGTACATTTATCTTTGACACCGTCACTCTAGACGTTGTTGTCCCCATTGACTTCCCACCTGTAGTTACCCTGAGTGTTGTCCTTGGAGTGACGATGGTCGTTACGCCAGATCTGACATCTCTACTGATTCCCTCCCGTAAGGACCTCCTTGAGAGAACACTGTCTCCTCCCCCATTCCTGATAATCTTGACGTCCGGCGTGGCTAGGCTCCTTTGGAGAGAGACGCTGTTGGAGGTGTGCTTTATTTCAGTTTTTGTCTGCGTCTTGTAGGAGGTTTTCTTTGCCTCCTCCCGGGCGTTGAACTCTAGGAGTAACTCTTTGCAACCCTTGAGATGAGTTACTGGCTCCCATGTGTCTTCCTTCGGTCCAAAAGTCTTCCATCGAACTTTGTAAAGTGTTTTTCCTTTAGACTTCTTGGAAGCCAGAATGTTTTCAACCTGTAATCAAAGAATAAATGGTGCATGCTCATTTCACCACTCATGTCGGATGGCTTCTTTGGTCGCAAATCTTGTTGGACAAATTAAACAGCGGTACTTTGGATTTTCCTCCATAAATTGTTGACATGCGAACAGCTGATGCTTTTATTCACCTGGTGGACTTTCCGGTGTTTAACGTGTTGTGCAGTCACCTACCTTGATTTGTTTCATTTCACCTATACAAAGAGCGACAAAAGTTACAATGTTCGTTTTCACAAACTGCCACATAGGTTCCATTTAATACCATTGCAATGCACGGCATGCACTATGCTCATATATGAGCAGGAGTACTCTTTGTCCCTCTTTGCACAGGTGTTGGGGAGGGGGGGGGGGACACGACCACAAAATGTAGCAAGGTAGGTGCATGCCTGTGTACACAACACAATAACCAAAACCAAAAGAGGGTGTTTTGAAGTTGTTCTGAGCTGAGCAATTATAAACATCTATCATTATTCAGATCAGAAAAAGTTTGGCTGAAAGTTAACAAGACGGCATCCAATGTCAACAGTCAAGCAGTTAAATTAGTAAGGACCTGTATAGCATTATAACAAAACAAAGGCAGAGCAATTAAGAACAATTAACCAATGTCAAAAACAGTAAGTTTAATAAGGACGATAAAGACTGTACCTGGTTTGGACAGAACATTCTGACACTGTGTACCGTTAGTGTTGTTAGAGCTTAAAGGGGGACAGTCGTCATAACAATAGCACTAGCAGGCCTGTGGCTGTACTTGGAAAGTAAACTCTAACCCAGTTACTGTACACATGCACGCTGGCCATAACATCCCAATCTGCGCCATCGATGTAAAGCGACGGTCAGCACCACTGCACCACTGCACCACGCAGAGTGCAGTAACTGGGTTAGAGTTCATTCCATGTACAACCACAGTCCTGCAATGATCATGATGACGGCAGTTCCCTTTTTTAATCATGAATGTTTGGCCATCTAGACTATGGTCTCTATGCCATGGCATGTCTAGACCATATAGCAAGCTCTCTAATATGATTGAAGTATGGGGCTCAATTAGACCATGGAAGGAGAACAGAATATATCTTTTTGGGAGACTACCCGACAGGACCAGTTGCTAGAGATAGCTCTTGAAGTCATTTCAATAGTCAGTCAGCTTTTATCATTGTCGTACCGTCACCCATTTTTGGTTGACACGTATTTTCAATCACTAATTTTTGATTTTGTTTACCATGAGAATGAGGGGGCTAGATCCAGTGACCTGCTGTAGTATCTCTATCCTAAAATCCACACTCTGTGCCATCATCGTATCAGATCAGGATTCAACATGCTGAGAATAAAGTTTCCCGTTGATCCAGCCAAAAGTTTATAAAAGGTCTAAATTTCTGTAGAAGTCACAAATGTACTCTTTGAAATTGAGTGTACAAAAAATATATAGTCAATGATAGTAGTAGCACTGCTGTAGTTGGCCACAATCTTTTGGAAAATAAGACACAACCGCAAATTCAAGGACTTTAACAAATTATAACTGAGTGAAAGTGTATGTCTGATTAGATGTAGACATTTTGGAATGTGGGTCAGATCACAGATTTTGTTTTGTTTAAAATATTGTCAACTATCCGTTTCTGAACAATTTTCCCATTCAGTTATCGAATCGGAAACCAGTGACACCAGATCAAACAAATTTTCAGAAAAAGAAACAACTTTAAAAAAACTTATGATCTATCTGACCATGCTGACCCACGTCCCACTTTTTAAGTTTTATATTATAAATAATATTTAAAAGAACACCACACTAAACTAATAACATAATCTCAGACTCAGACAGACTGTGTGTACCGCTTGTGTTTTAGGCCGACATTTCATTATTTACTAAGTATTAGGAATGCTTACATTACAATCATTACATGTATGGTGTACTACAGTGTACATTGGACTGTACTACTAGCCAGCCAGACCACTTGGAGAGAACTTCGACTAGCCCTTGACGTTGTAGTTCAAATTGTTTTGTTTTTTTGACTAGCATTACGCCATTAGAAGAGCAAAGTGAATAATTAGAACATGTATGTAATTTAGAAATAGAACGTGAACATGTTGAATGGAAGTAAGCTGCACTGCATTTACTGCAATTCGGAAGTACTGTGTTGTGAACTAGTCCATTGCTTGGTGCTGATGTTTTCAGGTCATTAGTAAAGATTGTATTTGTAATTTGTTGTATTCCATCTGTCAACAAATTTATCAGAAACTGAAAACAACTTCAACAAACCTCAAACACTTCGGTCATTTCCGTAATTTTCTTCAAATATTTTGATGAGCGATGTTCTATTTTGTCGTTCAGCTGTGTTCGACGACTACAGACGACCTACCGCGGGAAGTTTTTGACCAATTTAAGCTGGTAGCCGCGGCCCGTAAAGTGTTGAAAAATCAACAGCGTGGAAACGAGTGTACCAGGGAGAGCATGATCCGAAGAGGGCGCCCTACAATTTTCAACGATCCCAAAAATGAGGGGGGGGGGCGCACATCGACATTACTTTTTTTCCGGAAACCACTGCTTAGACTTGGACTCTGACTTGGGCTCCTTCACAGGCAGACGTCGCCTAAGCCGGAGCCCAAGTTTATTCGAAGATGGTCTCATTTAATTATGACAAACGGTAGTTCTTTCATGAGTCATGACACGTCATAATAGGAGGGTCATACATTGAAAGAAAAACTAAGTGTAATGTTTTCAGTCAAAAGCTTATTCATTTGTTATATACAGATAGGCCTTCGGGGTGCAGTATGAGGCTTACGATAATCTGTTTTGCAAGTAAACATTTTGCCATCCAAGCGTAGCATTTCAACAAGTTAAACAAAACATTTTCAATTGCTATTACAGAAAGGGTAAGTTTGCAGCTGGAGTGCACCTGATATCAAATATAAATTAGAGTTAAAATGCTAATTATAGTCAGCAGATCAAGGCCTAGCCGCAGTTTTAAATTACGGCGTACATTTCAGTATAATTAAGGATGATCACAGCTTGTCATCATTCCAAGAGTTTATACAGAATAATTGACACGACGAAAGTTCGTTCTGGCTGTTTTTTAAGTCATGGGTACCAGGCCAACACAAGGTGAACTTGAAACTTATGATCATTCTGCTGTTTTGTCAGTAAGACTGCTGAGAATGCAAAAACGATGAATTCTGGAGCGTGTCCATTCGTTGGTATCAGACAGGGGCAGGGGTGATTGTTACATCAGCTTGCTGTCAACTCCTCGGCGCCGCTCTTGGCAAAATGCCGCACAAGCACCTGCCGAGAACTGTGAGGCCATTTCGGCAACGCTAAACTCGGCCGCCGAAAATGAGCTCTTAACGGGGTTTGTTCCTGACTACAAACACGTTTTTTCCTCTTGTTCACCTTTTCTTTTGTCTGTCTATTTTTGTTAGCAATATCGCAATTTCTTTCGAGCACGGGGGCACCTGAGGGGGGGGGGGGAAAGCGCACGATTGCTAAAGTGACGGGGCGTAAGCCCGAGCCCTGAGCCCAAGCCCAAGCCGTGGTATAGAAAAGGGTCACAATCTGCAGCCTGCCAGGAAGATCGGAATCCCCACCAGAGCAATGCGGGAGTTTGCGCCGCCACGCGTTCACAATAATATTTCACGCACGCGCGCCTTACGGCGTAAGGTTTGTTCCACATCACACATTCCATATCATTGGGATGGCATCTAATGCTTTATTGTGTGACAAGTGCTTTTCCAGATTCTTTTGTTGTAGCCTATTTTTGCCTTTTATCGACCATTTTGGACATGAACTGTATTCTAGCATCTTTATTATTCGTGATCGCTCTGACCTCTGGAGTATACGCAGGTAAAGTTTTACGTGTGCTTGCCGCACCTCAAGGAAAAAGTTCACATGCTTCAGGAAATCATAAACTTGCTTTGCTTGAGTCAGTTTAGGCCAATGAATTTTCAATCAGGATCTCACTAACAAAACTTCAAAAGGATCTAATTTTTTGCTAAATTGTATGTATTTTTTAAACGCCAAGATAGTCACCACTTAACTTTGGGCAGAGATGGCAAAGTCGTGCGAAATTTACAGATTTTTGTAAAAACATAATTTGTATTATACTGCGATGCACAAAAATAA
This sequence comes from Pisaster ochraceus, assembly GCA_010994315.2. Taxonomy (NCBI): domain Eukaryota; kingdom Metazoa; phylum Echinodermata; class Asteroidea; order Forcipulatida; family Asteriidae; genus Pisaster; species Pisaster ochraceus. The sequence continues at coordinate 11,043,179 of CM021529.1, forward strand.
ACTGGTTTATTTGACCTGCGTTAATATCGTTCTCCCTCTGTGGTTTAAAAATTGGTAACTACCAACATAACTGCTATAGTTGAGGTTCTTGATAAAGTTGTAACTTGAATCGCCCCGGTACAACAGGTAAAACTCGAGAATAGGCGAACCCGCCAAAAAGCAAGCATGAACAAACAATTTGTTTCAAATCCAAATGGACAAAATTGGAAGTAATACAAACAGTAGGTCAATAAGGTTGGTCACAAAACGCAGGTTGTTATAGCTAGGCCATATGAAAAAAAATTAGAAAACGAATGATAATTTTTAAAAACTTATATCTATGATCACCCTTTTCACACGAACATGCCCGATTTCGTTCAAAGAGCAACAACTGTTTCAGACGCCATTATATAATGCATTCGGTATTGGTCTCATTGGATCTTATCACAAGAGGCAAAACTTTCAGGCATCTCGGATACAATCATGAAGCAAGCATAAAAAAACAACCAAACAAACAAACAAAACAAATCAACAAATAAATATGATTGAATGTGATTGTATTTGACTTTGCATTACCTCGTGTGACATGGTTCTTCGCAGAAGGAAATTATGCTTTATTATTTTGCCACCTCATTAAAAGACTCTCATTCATTAAGGGACTGGTTACCATGACCAAGAAATTCCAATGTGCAATATCAACTCAGGCAGGCCGACAACATATCTCGAGTTGAGTGTAAGACTAACCGTTTTATAGTCCAATCCCCTATTTTGTTAACAACAATGCTGCTTCTTTTAAACGGTATTGTGGTTTTTTGAACCACAAGATCAACTTGAACAAAACACTATTCTGTGTTTTGTTATCATTTTGTCGTAAGTTTGAAGTTTTCTGCGCTGCAATTTTGCTGACACTTTAATTAATCAGCTAAATTTTTGTTTCAGTGATGCCATTTTGCATGTAATAATACGCACGGACGTTTGTGTGGGGTTAAAAAAATTACCCAGCGTAACACTGATAAAAAATGTATTTCTTTTTTACATTATGGCACAATTATTGAGTTCCACTCATGTGATCATTACGCACTCGCTCACCTTTCGCTCGAGTTGATCTTAGTTTTTTTTTTACTGTCTAGTAAAGCCTATGTATAATAATATCCTGATGTTTGCATCGTTTCAGTTTAACTTTTGGCTACAACAAGTGCAGTGTTTTTAATGAAACAGAATAATAATAATTATTATAATAGTAATAATAATTCTTATGTTCGATTCCTGTGCAAACTTGGTGAGGAACTTTACCCACGAGACCGGGAGCACACGTTGCTCCATTGCCATGGCTCTGGGATCGGTGTACAGAGTGAAATGAACAAGATTTCCAGTTTTATTCTTAGTTTCTGGTGTCATTCACAGACAACTGCGCTGACGTGACGTTTGATAACAACTGGTTCCACTATGTTGTGAGCGCCGAAGTTAAGCCTACAGGGGATGAGAAAACAGTGGTCAGGGGCTGCCGATGGGGCTGGCACTTCGAAGGGGAAGATCCGACCGTACCCGACTTCTTGATTTCACAGAGGACTTATCATTGCGTAGATGGCGTATGGGACGGGTTGACAAATGAGGCGTGCACCCGCATGGGTATAAAAAGATGCGTTCAAAATATATCAGCATAAGCCCTGGACTTGATTTCAAGTCTGAGATCGTGGTTATTTCTCTGCACCAGTTGCGCAAAACACCCCCGCAGATTAGCTATAACGCGCCCCAATAATCGTAGGTTAATGACAGGGGTTAATCCACAAGAGGGCGCTATTTCAGGCAATAATGTAATGGCAAGTATACTAAAACCATGTTTCACAGTCTTGGCACCAAGCCCCGACCTTGTAATCGTTTACAGAAACGGGTCAAACTGTTATAGACCCCTTACATTGGCCGCCATCTTTGATGACAGACAATGGAAACATGAACGCACGTGCATGTGCTGCACACGGCTCTCAGCCAATTTATTGAGCTCTTCATTGGCCCGTAGGTGAGGGGACTGTTTTGAACTTGTCACGTCATATGCAAAGGGTTGATGTTGTCCCCATTCCATGCATCGAGGAGCAAGTTCGGGTGGGCGACTAGAGTGACTAGACTTACCAGAAATCGTAGAGCACAGGGAGATTGATAAGATCGACCATGCACAGGAGCATGGTCGAGCTAGTCAATTCGAGATCTACGTCACCCAGTCTAGTCACTCTAGTCGCCCACCCGAACTTGCTCAGATGCCACATCACTTCTGGCGGAAGAAAACACACATAATTGCAACACTCATGGATGCCAGCATACGATGCCTCGTATAGATTCTATTAAAGCAATAACTTACGCTAAGCAAACAAATAAAAAAAAAAAATATATATATATATATAAATAAAAAATAATGAACTAATGAGTTATTTGCTGGTGTATATAAAGGGATAACTTATTTAGAAAATCCCGCGGTGTCGTGATATTTAGGTCTTGCATATTAACTTTTAATGCAAAAAATATCACACACAAAAATGACCTTCCCAGCGCCAATATTTGAACAAAACATTCTTTATAACCCTTTTGATTATAAAGAATAACAAAACAAAATTCAATTTTTAATGTGACAGCATATTCTAACATTCTGGAGGTGCGGTCTATCATACATTACCGCAATGCAACAGTGTGGGAGGGCGAGACACTCGAACTTGAATTCTTTATAGTAAGTATAGTAATACATTAAAAACTATAACCAACACTGTTTCACATAATCCGATAAGGTAAACGGTAGGGTCATATAGATTGTTTTCTGTCATAGTAATGCTGATTCATTGGCAAAATAATAATCCCAACAAAAACAAAACCTGTTCCGACTGCAAAGTCGGAACAGCTTATGAGTACACGTGTACAATGAACATAAAGTAAAAAGTCATCTGACAAAACACAATATCTTTTATTGTTTTCGCTGAAATGGGATCACCTAAATGATAAAAATTACCTGGTTTGTTGGATGGTATAATATGCTTAGTAAAAACAAGGTAATGTTAGGTAATAGTTTTACATGAATATACTATAAGCCAATAGTATAAGATGCCTGGTTTGTGGTTTTCTATTTCATTGATACACAGACCTAGCACTGAGTGATAAATTTGCGAAGTAGGCCTGTGTAGGCCTATTTCATGAGTTGTGTGGATATGCAGGACAATCCGACTTCGTAATGACAAATGTTTTCTTCTGACTTTTCATTACCATGCTCGATACTGTGTATTCCAAAAAGTAAGATAAAATATATAATCCAGTTAATTTCTCCAAATATCACCTCTCCATCAGGACAAGCTGCCTTACATCGCCGACGGACCCTGGATTTTCAACGCAAACGGTGAGGTACCTGAGGATTCAACAATACCTCCGTTTAAACGCTTCGACTCGCGTACAATCAAAACCATGTTAGTTTGAAATTATCATACTAAACCCCCTCCCCCAAAATACAACAAGAAAACAAAAAACAATGTAGCCTATGGCCTTCTTGTGTACAGTAGGCGATTCACAATTTACATGAAGAGTGTATCACTTAAACCAAAGTATGAAAACATTACTTACGTCATTCGCAACGAAGGCCTTCTTACGGCGTCCATAATCGAGCCATGGATGTTTTTAAGATGAAGTACTTTTTTGAATGCAAACTCTTGGAGGCGCACTATACTGTGAATCCCGCATTTCCAGAACAAGAACAAGAACAAGAACAAGAGCAACAACAACAGCAAAAACAACAACAACAGCAGCAGCAGCAGCAGCAGCAGCAGCAGCAGCAGCAGCAGCAGCAACAGCAACACCAACAGCAGCAGCAGCAGCAGCAACAACAAGAACATCCCCCACTGGTTTTGTACATACTCTGCAACTGGGAACATTCACCCAATCCAGGGACCCTATTGTCCCTCGTTATAGTTGCCTTGCTTTGGTATCTCTCCTTAAATTTACTTCAATACAAAACTGAAAAGAATTGTGTTTGGATCCCCGCGTGTTTCCTGAACAGATGGACAGCCTACCTCACCAAAGAGGATACAGGGTACTACTACTACCACGATGTCGAAGCCTACCATGACGGTAAAAGAGTCCAACAAAGATCAAGATACGAATGGTTCTATATCGAAGTGCTAGGTGAGTAAGCGTCAACTAAAAGTATACACCGATGTGGAAAGTCTAAACTTCCCTGCCCCGCGATAGTAACTCAATTAGCAAACTAAACCTTTCAAAGACATTCACATCGTTGAATTTCCTCTGGTTATGGTTTTGCATCTCTGTATCGTTACAAAAAAAATCGTATTTCAGAAAATGATTTTACATTGGTGTAAGAGGTGAAAAGAAAATAACAGCAGATTTTTCCCAGTATCGGCCGTGTTTAATTTTGCATTAGAACCCCCCCAACCCTCCCCCTCCCCCGATGTGCTCGATCTAACAAACTGTCCTCAACTTCATGTATCTGCTTGCTGCGGAATTCTGCGCTTACGGTCACCATTTAGGGCAAGCATGGAATTTCCAGCTGCATCTAAGCAGAAGATGTTCAGTTACAGTGAAGTACAATACCCACCAGCAAAAATTCTTTGCTAACCTGCGAAGCTCACTTTGTCTTCCACGAGCGCCAACTTCTAATTGTGAGCATGAGTCACGATGTTGTTCCGTGTGAACATACGCGTATGGACGTTTGCAAGCATTTGTTGCCGGCTGAGATCATTTAAATTGCTGCGACCATTAATTTGGTTTATTGTTGAAGTCTTTCCACCAATTCAAACCCGAACTACAATTTAAATGGGACGATCGGAGGGTGAGGAGGGGCTGTCACAGAGTTTGAATTTTGGAGAGGAAATGAGAGGAAATTCCCATGAGATAAAACCTGACCCTCACGACTGTGATTGACTATCCAGGTCCAGTACACGGTGAGTGGGGCGAGTGGACTTCGTGGACTGAATGCACCGCCACGTGCGGAGAGAGCACCCGGTACCGCGACCATGACTGCGATAACCCCACCCCGATGTACGGGGGTGATGACTGTCAGGGTCCCGCTAATGTGACCGAGGCTTGCACGATGGATCCCTGCCCGATTCACGGCGGCTGGTCGGAGTTTGGAGAGTGGGGTGATTGCTCGGACACTTGTGGTGGAGGATTAAAAACTCACACTAGGTTGTGTGATAATCCAACCCCACAGTGGGGAGGAGATGACTGTGTAGGAGACACACATGAAGAGGGGGACTGCAACCCTGATTTGTGTCCAAGTAAGAAAATAATTGTTTTGTTTTAATTGTTTTGTCTTTTTTTTGGGGGGGGATTTTGTTTGTTTGGGTGTTTGCTTGTTTGTTGTCATCGTTGTAATTTGTTTGATTTTAGGTTGAGGATTGGAACGTTCTATACATTTTATTGCCGGTTATGAATCACATTCAGTGGGCGTAGCTGCAAATGAACCTACTTAGTAAGTTAGTAGCCATGCATGTTTCCAGTGCTGCTCAAAATTTTTACAATCCGAGAAAAAAAAATGACACCAATTAAAAAAAGAAGACAAAGAAGAAGAAGAAGAAGATTAACTGAAGAGTGAATAGCATAACACTTGGTATAGTTTGGTGACAAGTAACTGAGGTAGAGTTGACAGCACTCCAATTAAAGAACCATAGAACCTTTCCTAACATTACTTCCGCTATACCAAAACTGATTCGACTGACTTCACCGATGTGGTCAATCGTTTTCTGAACAGAGTCACTCCTTTGTAACGGTGCTAATTGGTTGAAGTCAGAATCGCCTGATGACCTGCCGGAATGGTAGGAACTGTGATGAACAAAAATTGTATTATAAAAAAATATCATTTTTGGTCATAACTACACATTTCTTCTTACCAACTCTGCCAAAGAATATCCAAGAACTCGAAAACGTGCACTTATTTATTAATAACCATTATTTATATATAACCACTTTTTATAAATAGTAATTACTTAGATATGATATTTCTAACAAATTCGATAAAGCTCTATGTGGTAATTTCTTTAAAAATATCCTGGTTCTATTCTATTTGTGTACATACCTTTAACTATCGATCTTTATTTTCAGTTGATGGCAACTGGGCCACATGGGAGGCGTGGTCAGCTTGTACCCACTCTTGTGGTGGAGGTACCCGGGACCACATTCGCATGTGTACCGACCCAGCGCCTCAGTACGGAGGAGTGGACTGTGATGGCATCGACTTTGAGGTTGGCGTGTGTGGGGAGATTGACTGTAAAGGTAAAACGCCTTCCCCTTCCCAATTCTCATCGGCAGGCACCAGACCTGATGATCGGGGAGGTGGGAAGGGGGGGGGGAGAGGGGGCAAAAGGGGACACGCTTACATATAGGGGGAACACATTAACTTTCAATGTAATCTTATAATGCTGAAAAAAAGCATTGACTACCACAATTTATACAGACAATACACAAGCGTTGTTCTTGAGATTGTATAGCGCAAACATCACTGCATTAATGTGGGTGTAATGCCTTGGAGTTAAAAATCAACTCAATTTCGCCAATTGGGGAAAGACTGAGGTGGGAATTAGGGGTGGGGGCAAAGAAACTGGGGAGGACAAATGCCCCACCCCTTGACCCCCTCCCGCCCCCGTAGTGCTGCCGCTGTTTTCCTTGAGAAAGGATGGTACCTCTTAATAGAGTTCTACATCAATCAGGGAACTTGCCAGGTTCTGATTCAAAAAGAGAAAAACATCAAAATAATTGTTTGAAATCTCTGTTTTGATTTGTCTAATAAAGCTGATGGCAATTGGGCCCAGTGGACAGAATGGACACCATGTTCCAAGTCATGTGGCTTCGGTAACAAGACAAGAGAGCGGACCTGCTCTGATCCAGCACCGGCCCACGGTGGTCTGGACTGCCCAGGGATCGACATGCATGATAACCACTTCCAGCAAGAAGACTGCATGGAAATCTATGTTTGCCCAGGTCGGTTTTGCTCACGGGGATTTTGTCACCGAAATTAAGCATTTTTTTCGGCAAGGATAACAGTGTTCCTCCAGGAAGCCACTGTCAACCTGACCTCCTTCTGCATTGATTTTTATTGTCAGCGACTGAAAGATACCATTGGAAAGACTGGACTGGACATCATTATGTTCCAAGTCAGGAAAACACTGAACTCCTACATTAACTTTGAGTGTCAGCAACTGGCAGTTAACAAGCTTAGGGTGGCTATGCATTTAGTATGATAGTGACATGTAGCCCCCTAAACAAGCAGGGACCCTGCAGCAATGACTATAATAAGTGATGTCGTTCAGTTTCTGAATTACAGTTTATTGACTTTATGCAGTTCATAATCATAGACCTTAAACCAATGTTTTTATGAGCGAGATCCTTGGCTTTTGCCAGCTTGGAGTTTATATCCCCTTGTGTGAGCTTTGCCTAGTTCCATTGATGTGAAGATCATCAAAACAAACCAACAAACAAACACCCCAACAAGACCCGATATCTAGTGAAATGGGGTGGAATTTTAATACTGGTGTGAGATATTTAACACCGGTCTTCCAAGGAGAGCGTAATTGAGAAACCAATCGTTGGTATTACTTAAATTCATTGTATTGTAAGGTTATTATTTGAATTTTGGAACCTCAAATTGTTTTTACCATCTATGCAACCTTTCTTGTTTTTACAATATTAGGTCACATTGATAACTAAACAAATGCATTTCCTTTATAGTGGATGGTAATTGGACAAACTGGACACCCTGGGGAAATTGTACGTTACCCTGTGGGGGAGGTGAGATAACACGGTCTAGGGTGTGTACCAACCCATCGCCCGATTTCGGAGGTCGTAACTGTGAGGGAAATTCAACCGAAGTCATACCAAACTGCAACCCTGAAGAGTGTGGAGGTGAGATGTTTGAATAATTAGCATTTAGGTTAAATAACAATTATGTTCGGCTATCAACCTTCGATGTCATTTTCTGGGGGTGCACGTTCCACCACATAAAATATTCAGGAGAAGCAAACTCCATCAACAGCTCTTCTTCTTTCATTGACCTTATAACTGGAAGGCGAAACCATGATTTCCAGATTTTCAAGACACAAACGAGTCTCAAAGCAACTCTTTATTGTACGGTAAGAGTATATAAAAGAAGTTGGTTTGGGTGTTATGGTAGAGTTAATGCAATGCCTACATAATGTCACAGGCTTATACCTTACAAAAGCGATAGCAGAGATGAAATTTGACGAATGGGGAAGTTTCTGAAAAATGGCTTGTGGGCATGATTTAAATAGCACAGAGCTGTCTATGGCAAATGCCCATTGCAAATTATGAGTTATTTAAATTCCCCATTGCAGAAGAGCACTTCTTCATTTCAAGGCAAAGTGTACAATTGGTTTTTGGAACCGTTCGATTGTTTAAATCCTATATTATACAATGGAACTGTGAAAATTTCTTTTCAAAAGCTGGTAGCATTCGTTGTGAGCTATTGCCGAAAATCTGGAGCGGTTATTTCCACGCAGGAAGAATAATCCATAATTGGAATACACAATCTGAGAAACGTTTAATGCAGAAACGTTTTTCAGTTTGAAATGTTTTTGAATCCATCTCTCTAAAACCACATTCCTTTGAAGGGAATTGTTTCTCAAAGTTTTAAATATTATCAACAGCTGCAGTGCTTCTTACCAAGTAAGGGTTTATGGTCATTAATTTTTGGAGCAATTACCAAAAGGTATACCCTCCCTTTAATTGAAAGACAAAAACTATGATTTCCAGATTTTCTAGACACAAGCAAAGCTCAATGCAGCTCTTTTATCGTGCAGTAACACAGTACGAGACGTTTGTTTCGGTGGTACCGCAAGGTTATTGAATGCATGCATGCACATGTACCACGTTTACCTTCCCGAGGTGGCTGTGAACGTTTTGGGCCCTGCCCAGGGTTACGAGTGACCAGCAAGGTTTATATAGCAACGAGGTTGCTGTCTACGGCAAATGCCCATCGAGGAATTATTAAAAGTCCTAATGGTAGAAGAGTAGAGGAGAGTCATCCCGACAGCCAACTAACTGAACACAATTGCCAGATCAGAAACAAACTACAAGTCTTGCGAAAACTGCGCTTAAGAAAACCACAGTCAAGAGTTTGAGCACACAACAAAAGCATCTTCTTGTTCAGACCAGTCTGTTGATCCATTACATCCATAGATATCAATAGAAATTACATCCATACACATGAGCTAATTTTATGTCGTTACGAGCTTGTAACTTACACGTCTACATCGGTAAAAGAGAACTACTGTCACACTCAATGATGATTGGGTCAGTGACTTCAAGCAAAGTAACGCAGTGATCAAGCCTCTGGTCTTAAAATACCTTGCCCAATGTTACAATCTTTTCTGTGTGCTCCTGTATGTGTACAGTGAACGGTGGATGGACAGAGTGGACTTTATGGTCCACATGCACCAAAACTTGTGGTAGTGGCACAACTATGAGGAATCGGACCTGTACCAACCCATCGCCTACGTATGGCGGCACGGACTGCGAGGGAACTGGTGATGAACTCATTCTGTGCAACACAAATCGCTGTCTGGGTAAGTCGGATCGAAATGTCCTCACTTAAATTTGGTAGCCTTCCCAATGTTTTATTTGCTGGTTTATTTTCACATGGATAACTCTTGTGGGTGCTAATCACAAATGTCACGATTGTCATAAATCACAATGACATATTTGTCTTTTTCAAGATGGTGCCTGGACCTCTTGGTCCCCATGGTCAGTCTGCTCAAAGAGCTGCCGAGGAGGAGTTCAGGCAAGAGCTAGATCTTGCACTGACCCCAGACCAGGTCTTGGAGGAAGTGACTGTCCGGATACTGATCAGGCTAGCAGCTACAGCCAGTGGCAAATATGCAATGATCAGCCTTGTCCAGGTATGGGTGTAAAGAAGAGGTGGCGATCCACACTCATATTAGCACCTAAACAAATACTCGAAGAGCTGACAGGAAGGTACAGATAATTCTAGCAGCTCCAGCCAGCTTTGTCAAGTAAAACAAGAACAGGCGGCGAACAAAGTGACATTAATATTTAACACCTAAAAAAATACCACAAATACCACAAACGAACAAACCTGAAAGTATTGGCAAAGGAAGATACAAAGCTAGCAAGTAGCAGCTTGGATCAGTGGCAAAGAAATGATGAACAAGTTAACGAAGTAAGCTTTCGGAAGAGAAGACAGGGTAGAATTTTGGATATATTTTAAGGCCTATACTGTAACGGGCAATGAAGGCGTTGGGAAAGGGAATGTACAGCCATTGTCAATGGCCAGTAATTGTCCAGCTAAACGGGTGTCCTTTGGTTTTGGCAAGAACAGTTGAGTTTACTGACAACTTATTTTACTGTCAGATGGAATATTTGAAATATTTTGCCACCCACAAATTTGTTTGTTCCAAGAGTGTTTTGAAAAAATAACATAAAAAGTTACAGAAAAATCAACTTGGTGCATTCCCCCCCCCCCCCAACAGTTCACGGCTGGTGGTCAAGTTGGTCAGCATGGTCAGAATGTCCAGTGACTTGTGGCGGAGGGTATCGCATTACGGAGAGGAACTGTTCACAACCGGTGCCTCAGTGGGGAGGTAAACAGTGCAGGGGAAATGATGTGAGGACCTGGCGATGCAACACCAAGGCATGTCCATGTGAGTAAACTCTCATAATGAGACTGCAATCAAATGTAATTGAATGCTTGAAGATGTTCATGGTTGATGTCGCCAAAAGAAACAAAACTTATAAGTTTGACCGTATCTGAACAAAACGTTTAATTCTCTATTCTGATAGGTCAATCCATATCAACACAAGTATGATGCAGGTTGATAATACACTGCACACACGGATCCTTGCTATTTGATTGGTTGAACACGAATCAGGTGTCGTACTCTATTTTGCCATTGTATACTGTTCTGACACTCCAAATTTAATATAGGAGTCCTATATTGATAAACATAGGATGCTCCGCAGCCATGCTATACACGTAGAATTTTACATTAAATATCGAGTGTATTGATTGCGTTATGCATTTTTAGCGCCCGTGTAAGCTTGAGCGCCAACACACATATGGCTATGAGTGCCAAACTTGTTTAAGCCAACCGGTCTTAAAAAGCTTCAGCTATGTCTTTATCAGCCATTTATACCTTATTGGTTAAAAAAGTTAGAAATTGTTCAAAACTACTGTTAGGCATACTTATTGGTGAAATAAATTATGAACTATATAAAAAATATAAAATGACAAGGATAATATATGTCTTTCTTTTGCAGTATTTGGAGCTCCGGAGTTTGTCAATTATTTCCCGAGTGAGACCACAATCAACGTCACATGGAGTCTACCCCTGGAGTACGAATGGCCAATTCTTTATTACAATGTACACTACAGACTAAGGTTGGTGGTTGTATGAGTATTTACCATTACATCAAGTACTCTATAGTTTGTTGGTTCTCTTTTGATTTCTTAAAGTGTAAAGGTTGCCTCCCAAAAAGTCTAACAACAAAATACAGCCTTTTTGTGAATCACTTTTTTTGAAACTGCAATGTTGTCACTTTTTGACCTTTTTCTTCACCCACATAATTAAATTGAATATTCTTTTCGACATTGTAGACCAAGTGCAGAGGAGAGTCTGAGTACAATTCTCAAATACACCTCCGAAGAGAGCCCGTACAATATTTACAACTTAACATCATTCAAGACTCTACCAACCAAAGACAACGACACATTCTCCATGACTGTCCGCGGCCTGCGTGCCTTCACCGATTACGAGCTGTGTATAACGGCTAAGCATGGGCATGGTGCAGCAATGAGCGGTCACAGCGAGGTCAATCAAGTCAGAACATTGAGACACGGTACGGTGAAACCATAGGTGAAACGCATTGACTCTGAGAAGTTCCCGAATTCAACACTCAAGATAGACTTATCCGTCGTCCACTTTCCCTTCCGTCTTGCTCATAAATCTTTCCGAAGGATTCAGTAACATTTTAAAATAATAATAATAATTTAAGATTTATTTTGCACCCATTACAAACAAATTTTCAAACGCGCATGAAATGCTTTTAAATGCACAGAAGGGAAGAAAAAGATAAAGAAAAAAGACTGGTCACCAGGCCTGCGGCACAACCACAGTATACGGGGATACGTCTGTCCCGCCAACAGAGAACTACTATGTTACTTATTACATAAGCTATCTTGCATAAGCAGACATTCAACTATGTAATAAAAAAAGATATATAACAATAAAAATAAAAATAAAATTAAAAAGGGAGGAAATCAGCTAACCAGCTGAAAAGTTGCACGCTGGTCGATGGTAAGCGTATAAATGCTGCGTCGCTTAAAAAAGGTAAAAGGGGGAATTGCAGAATTAAGTAAGTGGTATTTACAGGTAGCTAGAGGTTGAACGCCGGATAACCCTGGAAAACCTCCAAAACTTTGAGGCTAACCTTGAGTTAACGCCCGTTTAATTTTGCATTTGTCCATAAGAATGTTTACAGAGTTTCAAGAATTCAGATTATTTTCATATTATATATATTTAAATGTTGATTAATACTTTCACATTTGGCACTCATAAACTGTTGAAACTGTTCAGCTTTTCCGGCACCGCCTAGCCCAGTAACCATTGAATATGCAAATTACACCATGGAGCATGAATACAAGGTGTTGATTCGTTGGTCCGAGGTCACATGGCCCAACTTCACAGCACCGACCATGTACCACGTGATGATACGGGACATAAGAACACCAATTGATAAGCCATGGACAGTCCTGGATGAAGTCCCTACCCAGATCACAGGGTAAAGACATTATCACAATAATTGGAACAAATTACAAACAGCCTTCCTCACAACATTCGCTCGGTTTCATCCCTCAACTCTTCCCTCAAAACTCATCTCATGATGACTTCCTCGCATGACACATTCAAATTGAAATGTCTTAATGTATTTTTCTTTTTGTTCTTTTTTGTCGTGCCTACTTGTTAAGGTGCCCTTTACAAGTGTTTTATTATCATTTTAACCACCCCACATCTAAAACTGAAACTTCCTTCTTTGTCTTCTCGAGCTCCATCGGGGTCTAGGCTAGTATAGTGACCAAGTTCACTTTTTCTGAGAGTGCTTGGCTTCACAACTACAATTAATAAATGGAGGAATAACTTTGTAAAATGCCTTTTTGAAACGGGCCATATTTTCAAGTCATATTAAGTCTCTCTCTCCACCAGACATCTGATTCACCAGAGTTCCACATACAACCTGCACGACAATGTGTACATTGTTCAAGTGGTAGCCAGCAATCCATATGGATCCAGTACCTCGGCTGTATGTAAGGAACTTGTGGATTA
>CM021529.1:11070566-11082682 GCA_010994315.2 Pisaster ochraceus
CATCCCAAGTACCTCTGTTTTGTGCTTCTGACTATTGGATGCCAGACTTAGCTGCTGTTGTTTTACAACTTTCTCTGAATCCTGGTGTTGCTTTCCCACCTCCTCAAGACGTCCTCTTGTATCCTCTAGGTCGGAGGTCGTATCCTCAAGCCGACCTCTCAGATCAACCATGTCCCTCTCCTTGCCAGAGAGGGCGCTCTCCAACTGGCGAATGTTGACTTGAAGTTGTTGTGTGTTTTCATCTCTTTCATTCACCTGGTATTAGATACCGACATTATCTTCTTGAAGAAAAGTTTCTCAAATTGCACATCCATCTCTTTTGGTGTTCGAATTGTATTGATCTTTTGATTGTAATTGTAAATGATTTTCACTAAAACAAATGTAACAATAGGCCATTTGCGAGTTTGATTTGATCAATGTCTGATACAAAGATTTGCTTAGTCACAAGATGCTACTTAAATTTTAAATCGTTTAGACTACAGAGACTGTGTCAAATGGTTTGGGGCAAGCTTTTTTATAGCAACCTGATGAACAAACTCCAGATGAACAAACCCTGGTACCATTGTTCCAAAGACACTCATTCAGAACCTTGTATGAGTGTTCGACATCTCTTATGTCACTACACAAAAGCTTGCCCTGAGTCATGTGACATAGCAACTGCCTCTGATGTATACCTCCTCAACGCTGTGCCTATGCTCCTCCTTGTAAGATTTCAGATCAGCTTGGAGCTTGTGAGCTTGTTCCTGGAACTGGGCAGACTGTTGGTTAATAAGAAAGAAACTGTATCAATTCAATTCAATGGGATGGGAGACTTTGGGACAATAAGTGGCAGCAGACTTGCCAGGTAACTTTCCAATTACGTAGTACTGAGCATGCGCACTTTACAGAGAACAATGTATTTACCTGGTAAGTCTGCTGCCACTTGGCATTCCAAAAGTCCCCCGTTCACTTCTGTTTTATTTACCAAACAAAAAGTCCAAGGGCTAAAAACTTTTTGGTTTACCAGGACAAAGATTCAGAATATGAATGGGCAAACATTTCTAAAGCTGATTTACAATGGAAGTAACAAAATAAAAAGGGCATTGAAGGGGTGGGGGCGGGGGTTGGCACATACCTACTGAAAGCAGTATTCCCAGCCCCTACCTAAGGTAGTTTCTGGGTGCACCACAACTGTGTCAAATGGGTTGACACAAACCTGTTGTTATAATGTGGTTTTACCCTTACATTGATGTGTATTGAGAGTGCTTAATATACTGTACATCGGTGTCCCGAGTTCTGTGAAATCCGTAGACAAATGACTCGGGTGGGATTCGAACCCTCAACCTTTGCATTGCTAGTGCAGATGTCTTACCACTAGACCACCGGGCTAGCTCGATGTTTAGAGGCAGGTCCGACTCCTTAGCAGCGAGTACCGCAACAATTTAATAGATGTTAATTTTTGCGTTGGGGGCTAAAAAATATAATTTGGTTTTACCCTTATACCGATGTGTACTTAGTACTGTATACTCCAGAGTTCTGTGAAACACATAACATCTACTAAATATATATATACCTGTTGTTGTTTTTCCAGCAGCTTTTCTTTTAAGTTCTCGATGTTATCTTCGCTATTCTCAAGTCTCTCCTTGGCGGTCCTCAGTTCCCCCTGGCTCTTGTCAAGCTCTTTGGTCAGGGTGTCTATGACCTTCTCTGCCTTCTCGGCGTGGTCTGTCTTGTCATTCAGCTGCAGCTCTAAGTCAGTGATGGAGTGCCGAAGCCTCTCCGCTGTGTCATCCCTCTCTTTGATCTTTACGCACAAACAAAAGCTCTAATCAATTTCTCTTTGTTCAAACCCCAAGGAGGAATATTTTGTCAGTCAAAATGTCAAATTCAACGCTTTTTTGATTGAGTATCATTGAAAGTCAGGAATGAACCAAAACACCCCTGTACAAAAATGTACAGACCCCTTTTTTCTCAGAATGGTGTCATCGGAAATTTTGGACCAGAAGAATATTGAATACAATGGCAATTCACACCATTTTAATATAAGGTTAGAGACTTGTAATTTGTTCCCCACTTACGTCAGGACTTTAGCTATCAAAAAGGTAAAGAGTTGTCGAACCATCGGTTCTTTTCAGAACCAACACAATTCCTGGTGTTACCGCAAACCGCACTTGATTGCATTCCCATCATGCAAAGTTTCAAATCCTACTCATGTACATGGTGTTACCGCAAACCTCACTTGATTACACTCCCATCATGCAAAGTTTAAAATCTTACTTAAGAAAATCTTGCAATCGTTTAGTCTGAGAAAAAAAAACCCATGTATTGACCTCTTGCACGATGGGCCAATGAGACATCTCTTGACCTTGAGCGCCCTACTCAAATGAAGCCATGTGCATTAGGTCTACGCCCTTGTAATCAGACAATGGTGCTGGACAAAACTCTAACTAATTCTACATGAAACTTCCAAGAGCCGTTTCCTCACCTTGCCCTGACATTCAGAGACTTGTTTCTCCAGGCCCCTTATCGTCATGGTAGAGCTTGTGTCAGCTCTCTGAAGCTGCTCCACACTCTGACTGTACCTCTCCTTGTAGCTGCCTAGCTCAGTAGTCACTTCCTGTATGACGTACTGTGCATGCTGAAGCTGATCCTCCAGCTTGGCGATGTCTTGTCTGGCACGGCTGTAGGAATCCTCCTGGCGCTCAAGAGAACGGTTCAGCTGCTCGATCTAAATGAAAATATCAGATTTGTCACTTTGTGATTTCAAGAAAGAAAAAACACACGGAAACTGTCTCGTACAAAAATATGTTCATATTACTATTACAATTACTAAACAGAACTTAGTATAGCGTCTTTTCTAGAGGTTACAAAGCGCTTCAAACAAAAACAATGAGGAAAACATACTAAACAAAAAAATGAGTTTTAAGATGCTTTTTGAACACGGAAGTCAGATTGGCATGAACGAGGTATTGAGTTTCACAGTTTAGGAGCAGTACATGAGAATGAATGGTCTCCAGCCTTCTCATATGACTTTGGAAAATCAAGGGTAGTCGGGCATGATGAGCGCAGGTTGTAGGCAGAATGGTGGATATGGAGTAACTCAGTGAGGTATTGCAGAGCCTCGTTGTGAAGAGACTTCAAAACAAGTGTCAGGATTTTGAACTGTACCCTTTGAGGAATTCTGAGCCAGTGTAGGTCAGCGAGGAGGGTGTGTGCTTAGGTGCCATGTGTATCAGTCTTGTAGCCTTATTGTGAAGAGATTGTAAGTGATCCAGGGCTCAATTTCACAAAGCACTAAGATTCATCTTAAGATGAGTTGTCAGTATTACCATAGTGATTTGTATTGTGACATCACACTTTGCTTAGCAGTTACGATTGATACGCAGTTAAGATCAATCTTAGCTCTTTGTGAAATCTGCCCACGGTTCTTCTTTGTCATGCCATTGAGTAAAGAGTTGCAGTAGTCCAGGCGAGATGCTACCAAGGCCCTAAACTGCTTTCAGTTTGCGGTGAAATAAAACTGACAACCCCCCCCCCCCAAGAAAATCTGATTTTATGGTGCTGCTTTCCATGGCATTTCAAACATCATTTCAAATTATCAGAACTAATGCCAAAGTTCCTTAAAACCCCAAAGTTTCTATAAAAACCTGAAAGTAAAAATAACAAAACAAATTTTATTCATTGGCTTTGTCACTGGAATATGCTTTTTTATGTCTACTATTTAAGTGTGGGTGCATAAATGTTCTGCCCATTTCAGCTTGTTTCTGCTAAGCAAGATTATGCTGGCTAAGCAAAATTTTGGTCCTATAATGTTTCACGAAATTGATCCCTGGTCCCCATCTTACCCGCTCTGCAGCATTTTTATGCAGCTGTTGAATGTTTGCCAGGTCCCCTTTCAGACTCTCGATGGTCCCCTTATACTGCTGAGACAATGCCTCGCTCTTATCCAGCAGGGACTGTACGTCCTCTAGCTCATGCTTCAGGTCGTTGACCTGCATGGAATAGCTGCGGACATCTTCAGTGTGGAGCTGTTTGGAAGCTTGGAAGGAAGTCTGCTGCTGGCCGATCTCAGCCAGGTGGGTTTGATTCTGCAGAAGATGTTACAAAAAAATTAAAAGACATCATCATTTATAAGATATATTACACATCTAACAGCACAACTAGTGCCATCAACGGGATTAATAGGAAATGAGAAGACATTTTAAGTTTCAGATGTGGGAGGAAAACCCCAATGGGGAAAACCCATGCAATCAGGTAGGGACTGAAAACCCAATCCACATGCAAGACTGAGGTGGGATTCAAACCGGAGTCCACAAAGGTGAAAGGCAGGGAAAGAAACCACTGAGCCAACTTGATCTCCTGTAAATCAGAAACACAAACTAAAAGGCATAATAAATTACTATAACAAGTTGGAACCGACACCTCCTGAGAAAGTCCAAAAAAACTGTCACATTTCAAGTAGGCTTCTTATTGCCATAGCCTTTGAGCACCCGTCTTGAGGCCCACTTTGTTTCAAGACCAAATTTTAAAAGTGGCCCTTTTAAGTTTTTTTGTGGGTGACCTTGATTTAAAAATAGTAACACGATTTTTAAAATAATGATAGCAAACAAACAAACAAACAAACAAACACCCCAATGTACCTCCATTCTGGCAACTTGATTCTGTTCTTGCAGCTGCTGTATCAGCTTCTCATCTGACGCAATCTGTTTTTAAACACGAAAAAGGCTGTCACTACAGTACAGTAACCTCATAATATTTTGTAGTAAGAAATAAAAACTTGAATCAAAGTTGTTGCTGTAATGGTATAGGAATGTACCTTTCTTTCCCTTTGTGTTAGGTCATCTCTGAGGTCACGAACATCACCCTGGAGACCTTTGACCGTTGACCTGGCTTCCTGAAGATCCTCCTCAAATGCTGCTAGCTGCACCAATCATAAAGTTCATAAAAGATTATTTAACAAATAATAAAAAGTTTGGCTTTTGGAAACTTAGGAGGTATGTTGGAATGATGGCATTTCCATCCCTTGATAATCCCTAGAGTTTCACAGCGCTGCTAATGGTAAGCACACAAAAAGGCATGCTAACCCTCTGGTGCTTACTGTATGAAAATGAAGGACGTAACAATGCGAATCCATGGTGAAAGCGCAGCTGGCCGCATAGTTTTCTTGCTAACCTGTAAAATACCCTTACGCTTAAGCAAGTTTTGCTGCTATAGTTAGCACAAATATTTGCTTACTGTTAAGCAGTGCTACAAAATTGGCCCCTGAAATACAAAGAGTCACTCTTTCTGTAGACAATGTGATGTAGTCGATGGTCATTTTTCAAACCATGACTAAGGCTTCAACACTGTCAGACTGTTCTTCTGTTTGATGTCCAGTTCTGAAAGTGTATGTTTTAACAATTAATGGCAGAGCACAAGCCCCGAGCTGTGGTTTCAACAAGGGCCTATAGATCAGTTGTTATAAAAGATGGATCCACTGACCTCTTCCAAGGATCCCTGGTACTGCTGCTGAGCGGTATCCAGGTCAGCCTGTAGCCTCAATATAGTCTGGTCCCTGCTCCCAACCTCTCGCTGGCATGTCCTGTGTTTCTCCTGGACGATAGCTAGATCAAGTTCCTGCTGCTGGGAGAGTTCTGCGAGCCGCAGCAGCTCCCCGGCGTCATGCTCTGCCTGCTTCTGAAGTTTGGAACTCTCTGCTCGGACACGATCCAAAAGATCTTCCAGTTTTATAACCTTGGGGGTTTTGTCAGAGAGGAAGTTTACTTTGGATAATTATCAGTTTTAAACAATTTTTGCATCCTCTTATGGTAATCCCCTTATTAATATTATTACTGCCGCTTCCCAGGTTGTCTTGTAATCTGGGCATAATCCTTGGCTATAAAGTAGTAAGGGCCTTATCACACAAGGCAACCTTTGCAGTCAACTTGGAGGCAACCAACTGCAGTGCATGCTGCGGTACCACTTTGGTAGCACATGAGTAATTTTTCAAAGAATGTCTTACGATTCCCAAGAAAAATATGTGAGCATTCAAATGTGAATGAATTTGCATTTCTGAGATTGCCTGGCACTGGTTGCCTGTAAATTGCCTCATGTGACATGGCCCTTAAGGTTGCATGACATCTGACTGGTGCCCCTGAACAAAGATATAGTAGGGAGACCACCAACGTAGGGCTAGACATAAATCCAGAGGTTCAAATCCTGTTCAAGTTTAGTTATGTTTGCTCACCTAAAATTAAATCAATATTTTACTCATACATACAGCTATGTCCCCTGGTGGGTGACTTTTTGAAAAATGAGTGGTGCAAGTGCAGAATTGGTCAATAACCAGACCCATGAAATTGGACCAAGATTTCCACTGACCTCATTATAACATGCAGTGTACTGCTGCTGGGACTCCATCACGTCCTCTCTCATCTGCGTTAGATTTTCATCCCGCCGTGACAACTAAGACCAGAAAAGAGAGATTGAGATTCAAAATTAAGAGCTATCTCCAAACAAGATTCAGAATTTTGCCATAAACCTTTTTGATAAAAAAGTAGGAGTAACAAAAATTTACAAGGGCTGACCTACATATGGTATTGGGTTTAACAGATCGTTTTCAGGTTGTTTAATAACAATCTTATAAATTGAGACTGGAACTCAGTCCCATGGCCAGTGATTAGCGCAGGGTTCAAATGTTTCAACTCTATTGAGTATCAAAGTATACTTTTACTCACAGTACAAACGAGATAAAACTTCTCTAAGTGCTAGTTCAATTAAAAACTGACCATATGTTTAACTGTGTAGATGTTTTGTCTCATTTTGATTCTGGTCTTGTAACTAACTTGTTTGCCCACTAAAAAACTTTGAGCTACAAGCCCAGCTGTCTTGTGGATTTTCCCCCAAAATTCGAGACCTGCTCTTTAAGGGTTAGAAATAAAAAATTAGACTAAAATAGGAAGAATTTTCCACCTAATATTACAAGAATGTTCTTTCTCATGACAAAAAACAATAAATGGTTTACTCAGATGCAAACACAAAGAAATGAGGGACTTTCAAGCATTATTTCTATTTTGGACTTGGTTAATGCTTTCTAAACGGTGACCTTCTAAGCAGAAAATATGTGTTTTCCCTTTCTAAGCAGAACTTTTGCAGGGGACCAGTCACCAAGAGTATACACCGCACAGCATTTTGAAAATGGTAACCTATTAATACTGAGCAACAATTGCAATGCTCCATGCTAAGACCAGGCACTGCCTGCCAAAACTCAGACTGGGTTTATTTGCTCATCAAACATATTCTTACAAGTAACTCTTAATTAGGGATAAGGTAAGTATTTTTCAACGAATAATGTTTAAAAAATCATATCACATTGGTATCAATGCTGATGTTTCGGTTGTCTTCACTTTGAATCCCATTTCACTATTTTCAAGAGCTGCCTTAATTTGACAAGGGGCCTATATGGACCCTTTTCATGCTGCACTCAGGTACCCCGCATACAACAGTGACAATGGCACATCTCATTCTTAAACCCGGAAAGGGACCAGACTATCTTTTCCATCAAGCCTCAGTATGGCTTCATTGGGTTAAATAGAAGAAAAGCAAGATGGCTGCAAAATGATAAAGGTCAACAGACTTCTCCCATGAAATATGTAAATTGCATATTGCATCAACACTACTAGTTAACAAAATAAGGGGACATCACAGATTCTTGTGTAGATGGGGCTGATGTTTGCGCAACGCATTACCGTTTGAACATCTGCCTAGTGCGCAACTCTATGGCATTTGCCAAACGATAGTGTCAGTATGCAAGCGTGAATGTAATTAGCATACTTCATGGTAAAGGCTATTGCTGTCTGTGTTTAGCAAATTTGAATACTAAGAACTTGGACCTTGCAGGTTATAGGTTAAATAAAAATAAAATGTCCACTGTTGTAACATCACATGCAGGATGGATTGGATAAAATAAACTTTATTCCTCATGAGAGTTAATGAAAGATAACTGAAGAAACTTACCGGCGTTCACTCCGTTATATAATTCCGACCTATTCATTACCAACTAACAAAAATCAACATGACAATGTTAGGCCACCACCACAGCCTACATAAACCTAACATGTCCAACTCTACACATGACCAAGAGCATGCATTTACATGAATCTACAACTTAGTGATACTATAGTAGATGATGTGACACAATAATTGTACCTCACAGATAAAAACAGAGAGAGTAAAAATTTAGTCAAAACAGATGTATTTTGACACAGCCTCGCTACCATGGGCAGCGCTTCGCATCATTACCTCTCGTTCCTAACCCCTGGTAGGTATGTGCTGAAAATCAATCCTTATTGGCTCTCGAAAGTGACTGCTTTGTGCGAATCTTGTTAAAAAACTTACGAATGCTTGCATGGCGCAATTGTAGGATGCTTAGTACACGCGTGTCAAAACGCAAGTATTTTCACAAAATTAAAAAACAAAATGTTTTTACATGGTTAGAAAAACTGCTTTAAGTTGGACATGTCAAAAGATCAAAGAAGAATGAGAGGGGACCAGTTGCTCTATGACTTGGTGCCTCTTTTGCAAGCTACCATACTTGAGCGCGTACGTTCAGTGGATCAGCCACAGCTAATAAAAATGTGTCATTTACTGGCACATTTTTATTAACCAATACCAGGGGGTACGTGCGAGCAGACATGCTGGGGGAAAAAATTTAATAAATAAATAAATGGCACGGCGAGATCGATCACCCCTGGGAACGAGGCTGATTTTGACATACATGTACTGAGGCAAAAGTGATTGTTAAAGCAAACTGTACTGCTTAGTCATGGAATAACAATGTTTCACAATACACTTCTAACAGTCCCCCCCAAAAAAACCAACCAGACCAATAATATCATGTCTTGTTTTCAGAACAGGCCGAGTAACACTGTAAGAGTTGCTAATACTGGTGTTACATCGGCAACCCATAACTGTAAATGATTTCACAAATACTCGGTATACATGCATTCCATGGAATAAGGTGCATGCTGGTCTAGCTGGTGACCAAACTTTGTCACCAGCTAGACCAGCATGGACCTAATTCCACGTCTAATGCGTGTGCACCGAGTATTTGTGGAGTAACCTATGACAGCAGGATCAAAAGAGAAGTCTCAGATGTGAACATTTGGTGAAAAGAGGGAATTCTAAGCTCTAACTGAAAAAAAATAAAAATCTGACACTTCTTGAAATACATTGCAAAGCAGAAAGACTGCATCTCTTTCTTTCCTACAAACTGTACAATGCTCGACAGCATGCCTAACCGTTCACTTCATGCAAACAACTCACACTAACAGGCAAAATGACACAGATGTCAGGTCAAGCTACATGTGCACGTGTGTAAGACTGTATCCAAAATGGCCGCTACAGCTACGACTGTTGCTAAGGGTGTTGCTGAGGCCATCCTATACTTCAACACATGATGATGCGGTGATCCAGACGTAGCCGTAGCTGCCAATTCGGACACGACTAAAGTCAATTTTGTTAAAGTCGGTCTAACAACATCTTTATCACACAACTTGTCGGTATTCAATTCATTGGAAAAACACACTTTCTGGTAATGAAACCAAGGGATCCTCAAAAGTGATTTGCATTGTGGCTGGTAGGCTTGAAGATACCTATGAAGATAAGATTATGAAGTAATGTCAGTTTTAGATATTGGAGGAAACCCCCAAACTGACTGAGGGAAAACCAACACAATCAGGTAGAGACTGAAAACCCAATCCACATGCAAGGCTCCAGTCTGGGATTCAAACTGGAGTCCAAGCATATAAGTTAAACAGTACATGTAAGTGCACAGTTTTCCATTCCATGCATTCAAACACAAGGGCAACATACCCTTACGCCTCATCCCAAAGTGAAGTGCTGTGAGGTGTTACAGGGGAGGGGGGTGGGAGTACAGAATGCGGGTTCCAGTCCTGACATAGCAAGCTCAAATAACTTGTCTTTTAACCCTGGTGTTTCATAGCAAGCACTATGCTAAAATAGCAAGCATAGCCAGCTGGTGCTTCATGATCAAACAACAAGCACTCTTGACTAAACACTCCTCCAAGCTTCCATCAGTGATTACGTTTACTTTTGAGGAATCCCTGGTTTCAAGAGAATGTAACAGTTACAAAATAATATTGGTTAGGCCCAAGTACCACAACCAATTTCACCAAAGTTTGGACCCATGTGAGTACAGACTCAGCCCAAAACCAAACCACATTTTTATATTGATGCATACATTTTTATTTCATTTTTGTGTCAGTTAATACAATAAAAGATTTCTTTAAGTATTTACAACCAAATTATAACAGCCAAAAGGCACAACTGTACATGTAACCTGCATCTCTTAGATAAAATAAGCTTTATAAGCTAAAATAAACTGTCAATTTATTATTTTTTAAAACTTGCTCATTTTGTAAGTGCAAATTAGATAATAGATGCTTTCCATATGGATTTTAAGGAATAGTCGTAATAGAAGTAGGTTATACTATACTTATTGATAATACGCATGTAGTAAGGTGGGGGAGAAAATACCCTTTCTTTTGGAAAATCAAGAGCAAATTTTAGATCAACTTGTCATATATATATATATATATATAAAGGATGGGTAAAACTGTACGAAAATGAGAAATCCTGAACTTAGATAACAATTTACAAATATAACATGGTTTTAGGATCGATATTACCTCTCAAGGCATTGGAAGTTGATAAACTAGTTCCTGAGGTGAAGCTTAGGCAATTGGTTTGTCAATTTCATCGACTGTCCACCTGAAATCAACCCATGTTTTATTTGTTTTACTACACCTCATACTTCTCTAGTTCGCCGTCATTGAGCGGGAGAACACGGATTGACATTTATGTAAGCCGCCATCTTTTTGAAGTGCATGTAATTAGCAATGCTTGAATGTGTATAATACTTGTGCGACATTTCTATGATTGCTTCATAGAGCGCATGCATAGTAGACTGCTACGTGAATGTTGCGCATGTAATAGTCTACTACGCATGCGGGTGAATACTGGCGTGCACACTTGGTAAACAACAAAAATAGTATCTGGCACAATGGTGAATGGACCGGTGAAAATTCGGCTCTCAATCATTTGTATGAGGTGTGGTAATATCCTCTTGGTCTGAAGATCAAGTTCCCTAAAGAAATAGGACGTTATATTTCAGAGGGTTTTAGACACTTTGCATCACCACAAAAATAAAATAGCCGTGATAGTCTGATGGATAAAACAAGGAAGATAGTGGTAGCACTTAAAGACTAACTAATTACATAAAAAAACTGCAGTAGCTTTCATAGCAACAACTACTTCTTTGCATCTGATGAATTAGTTGTTGCTACGAAAGCTCATGCAGATTTTTAGATGTAACAAGTTAATCCTTAAGTGCTACCACTATACTCCTTGTTTCATCACCACAAAGAAAAACCTACACGATCCAAACCGAATGGATCTTAACAAGAGTCAAGTCTTTTCTCTCTGTGATGGCGCGTTCGCCTCCTTCAAGAAAATGGCCAAGGGAGGTCAGTGAGAAATCCTGAAATCAGGAAAAAGCCTCACAATTCGCATCCCTGATATAATTATACGGACGCCATAACGGAATTTGCACATGGGTTTCACAAATACTGATTCTAACAAAATACTCCATTGTTCACAGCTCTCTTCGAATCTGAAAGCTCATTGCATTTTAGATTGCAAAGAGTTCCTTGCATTTGATGCATAGTCTGGCATATTATACAGTGAAGGCGTTGCGGCAAATAGGCACTTTAATATGACAAAACAGAGGGGCTATTTTTTTCTTATTACCTAGTTCATTAGTTATCACACAAGCGCGAGTGGAATATGAAAAATATATATCACTTCTGCATCCCAAAGCCAACAAACCCGAAAGCTGACTTTTCACATTTTTTCCGTATTCCATGATCGAGCCTGTGATAGCAAATTCATCTTCAAGCAAACCTGAGGCACAGGTTAACACACACACAGTGTTGGGGCAGCTGTACATTTTGCGTATTGCTTAAAATAGCGCAATACGCAGAGTTAGAACAGTGCAACACACAGGATGTGATATGGGCCATGCAATATAGGTTTTTATAACACCCCTTACAAAAATTCTGCCTTTTCATTGGTTTAGA
>CM021529.1:11086298-11102867 GCA_010994315.2 Pisaster ochraceus
CAAGTCTGTATCTCTTTTCATTTTCTTGTCCTTCAACTTTAATAAACGCAGGGACATTTTTTCACAAGTTACAAAAAATAGGGGTAGAGGTAACATAAACAAATTTAAAAAATCATTGTTGTTGTATTTAAAATTGCAAAAATTTGGTATCCACTTGCAGCCTATAAAATTCTGCATAAAATGCCAAGTTAATCATCCCCATACACCACTCCTATCAGAAGATATATTGGTGCAAAGCTAATTTTTTAGTCACTTGAAATGTCAAATTTCAACGAGTCTAGGGCAAAAACTATGCAAGGAGTTAAATAAAAAACTGTTGAATTAAACAGTTATGATCACTACCTGATGCATTTATATTGCAATGGCTCATATTATTGTATATTGTTGGGTCTGTGGCCATACAAAGTTGAATGGTGAACATATTTTTGTACCGAGGAATGGCATTTTTTCAGAAAAATTTGCAAAAATCAAAATTTTGTGGCTTAATGGTGCAAGATATCAGGTTTTAAATTTAAAAAAATCATAAAATACAGAAATGTTTACCCTAGAAATAACATAATACAACATTTGAAATGATTATTTTCACCCCTAAATACTATTTCCACACTTTTGGCTGTGAAACCGGGTCAGATCTCGAACCCTGTCATACCCTGTCAATAGTTAATAGAAATAAATATATACAAAAGTAAAGAACTTCATAAAAATCATCTTGTTGTCTCATGGGATAGGGACAAAGGCCCTTCACTTCAGAAATGCACTTGTCTAGTTGTTCAACTTTTCTCTCTTCCGTTCCTTACTTCTTTTTTTATTTCACTTTTGATTTTAAGGAAGAGACACTCTGGCTTGATATTTGATAATCCATCGAGCTTGTTTTACCCCCAAAAATAATAAACTTTCTCTTTAAAGGTATTATACAGGATTGGTCATTGTATACTTTTAGTCTGAAAGTTGACTGATTATGAAGATGATAATCAAGAAACATTTTTTAAGTGGAATACTTCCCTCTGGAATTAAGTCACACTCAAGAAAACTGGATCTGAAAACCTAAAGCAGCTGATTTGGGTTGTTACAACCCAAATCAAGGACAATGTGTTTAACATGATAACAATTGTGCATGTTTTTTTTTACTATTTTCTCCTGACCCACATAAGGGATTGAGCCCAAATTTTCACAGGTTTGTTATATTCACGTATATGCTTGATCACACAGAATAAGAACACTGTCTGAAAGTATTTTGTCAGCTCTCCCAATCCTGTATAGTACCTTTAAGATCTGCCTAATTTACTTGAGCATTTTTATATAAAAGGAGTAGCCAGTGGTGATTTGTCTGACATGACGTATCTCTCTTCTAGTAGTTTCATGAACCCTGTTGCCAGCAGGATTTGACATCTAATGGCTGTCAATGTTCGTAGAAGTTGTGTTCTCATTAAGGTTTTAGGCTTTGGCACAACAAGGCACACGAAAGTACAGACATGGCAGTCACAGACAGTCGGTTGTACATTTCATGCATTGTGAACAATAATGTTTAAACATATGGAACACAAAATGTTTTGTTTCATAGTCATGAAGCGAATAGATTTAACCAAAATGTTATTTGCAACATCAACAAAATTTGAAGAAAGAAAGAGAAAAAGGAATGGTTTCGAAAAAAAAAGAGAAAAGAAAAAAGGAAATATAACATAAAACATTAAAGGAAGCAAAGATCCACAAAACAAGGAAAAAAATACATAAAAACACATTAAACAAGATAAAAAGAGGATTTTTTAAAGAAAGAAACATGCACAATCAAGAAGAGAATTGATCAAACCAGGATCCACAATTTGCAGCCGGACAAAAAGACGAAGATAATCCAGAATTACCGAAAGCGATATAAATAAGAGACAGAAAAATAAAATTGAATTCACAAAGACGAACACACTGATTTGTTTCATCATAAAGTAGGCTAAAACCTCTCGAAAAGTAAGTTAAGTTTACAAGCAAGAACTCAGAATGGCTAACGCTGATCTAAACAAATATTGGTTTCAAGCATTGGTTACACGTTGAAATTGCTTTATTGGGTCTTGATCAATACTAATGGTACACTTTGGAACACTAGGTTGCAGCAGACCTACCAGGTAAATTTCCATTGTTAATGTGGTACTGAGCTTGCCCACATTACCAAGAACAATGGATTTATCTGGTAAGTCTGCTGCCACCTAGTGTCCCAAAAGTTCCCCATTATTTTCTATATACAGCGCATTATCTATGGGCATCTTAAAGCGCTTATCATTATTTATTTTATGAGACCCATTTATGTAACACCTTGCAAGGGTTTACAAGGTGCTGCGGCGTATTCAGCAGCCACTACCAGAAACACTGAGACAAACCCCCTTCTCTTAGTGATTAAGTGTAACTGGGTACTTTTACGTGCATTACAAAACACACAGGACCAATGGCTTTACGTCCCATCCGAAGGAGGTAAATTTTGTGTTTTTAACGAGACATCAATGATTTCAATTCAATTGAATTGAGAAATGAATATTGTCATATGTGTGTGCTGTATACCACGTCCTTTATGTCAGCTGTGGACATACAGTAGAATATCACGACCAAATGACATGCATGTTTGGCAAAATTAACCAGATCGAAATTTGTCATACAGTTAAAACAGCAGCACGCACGAATTGTCAGACATGCACAGATGCATGTAGCGGCACACAAAGCATTCACCGGGTTTGATGTCTACATGTGTAACAGGCCATGTTACACATGGCAATTGTTTTCAGGCAACTTGGAAGCAACAAACTGCACTGCATGCACAAGAAACACCTGGACAGCCCAAAAGGCAATCTTCTAGCTGTAACTCACTATCCCCAGGAAAATAATCCTGGTATTGCCTGGAACTGGTTGCCTATAAATTACCTCGTGTGACATGGCCCTGTGAGTTAAATCCAGTACAGGCCATTGTGGCTTCAAGTGGCTTGCATCAATACATCCCAACATGCTAGAGATTTCTGCTGCATTTGAGCATTTGTCAAAAATAATTTTGAACTATTTGTTTTCGGTTCAATCACAATATGTCCAGACATGGCTAATATTTAAAAAACAAAATTACTAGAAAAAGTAAGAAACAGAAATTCGGTTTTGTTTTAGAAAAATAGACACTGCATTTGAACAAGAAAAAACCTGGAAATAGTCAATGCAGGACATGACCTTAAGTGGAGTTAGGTAAAATCTTCCGGCTGTTTGTGGCCGCTGGTCCCAGCTGTTTGTGGCCACTACGGTCTCAAAAGGGTTAATGCAGCCAATATAAAGGCCATGGTGCAAGTCATCCAATACAGTATGACAGTTACCAATGTTTCTTGTAGAAACATAATAGCTACCATTTTCAATGGCAAAAAATTCAAATTCCAAAAGTCGTTTTCACGAGAATGCTTACAAAACCTGTAAATTTTATACATATACATGTACATATAATAAATTCAGAATATGAGTTAAACAAACTCTGGCATATCTCTCTTCTGGACAGACTGTTTCGTACCATAAGGCACTTCAGCAGAATGAGTGCTGATGATGAGTGCCTTATGGTACGAAACAGTCTGTCCAGAAGAGAGATATGCCAGAGTTTGTTTAACTCATATTCTGAATTTATTACATGTTATAGCTCTACAGAGATGTATCGAGCACTGTGAATTGTGATAGAAGACAATTTCATTGGATATACATGTACATACATATATATGCTCCTCCTGATTTTCCTATAAATGGATATGTTTTGTTTGTGCTTGTTTATGCCTTGTCTTTTTATGCCTGTTTATGATGGTCCGGTCTGGATCGAAAGCTAAGGCCATTTCCTCTACTAGTTTTATATACATATATAATATATATAAAATAAAAAATTTAACAAGAAGTAGACAAATTCTAAAAGCTTTAAGTTTGGAACGAATGCAAGCGGCTGAAAAAACCCTGTGTGCTCTGAAAGTACTGCATCAGAGAGCTTTTGATAAAGAAATACCTACAAAGTAACAGGTGTTTATAACACAATTATTAAACAATTTACCCTGTTCTCACATAAAAACAGACAACACTTAATCAGTAAAAAAATAATAATAATTATGCGCTCTTTAGTCACACGGTAAACCTCTTCTTATTAATGATACACTCCACCCACCTCTTCTTGGTTCTTCCTTCTCATTTCCTCCATGTCTAGCTGGGATTTGGTGATGGAATCTTCCAGTCTCTTCATCATGTTAGTCTGGCGCTGAATCTGTGACAGAAGAATGAAATTTGTCAAAGTGTTTTGTACACCCGAGGGGAAAAATGGCACCTGAGGCAAAGCTGAAGGGGGGGGGGCCATTTGCCCCTGAGAGAGTATAAAAACCCATGGATCCCATCACAGCGTGCAACAATTGTCTATTGTCTATTGTTTTGTTTTGCCATGGCAATAGATTCCCTCTTCTTTGGAGGTGATCCGATGTCATCTATTACGGCGAAATTGACACAGTTAAAAAAGCAGACGAACAGTGGCAGGTTGTTGACAGAAACATTGCTTCACTGTTTACTGTCTTCCTTTGAGCTCAGTGAGGGCGCTGTTTGAGCTTATGACATAACATTTATCAATGTCTCAGCTCGCTCTCAAAATGTAGGTTATTTTTAGTTGTGTGAAGAATACATTCAACAAAGGTTTCAAAGACTGAAATTTGTAATTTAGACATTGAGTATATGAGTGAGAGACAAGTTCAAACGACTTCAGGGCATTTCCCTTGACTCCCGGTAATTGTTCGAGTCTTAGACGGGGCATGATTTATTGTGGACTTGTGTCATAACCAATAGGATAGTTCCTAGGTATTGATTCTTGTTTACAGGTTCTTGTTTACAGTAATCACCATTGGGAAACTGAGCCAGATGTGCAACTTTACCTATTGGAGAAGAGAATGGAGCCATGCGCAAAAACCTTTGTTGAGGCAGTGTTCGAGTTGGTGGCTATGGTTACGGCTACGACTGCATCGCCGTGTCATCATGCATTGAAGTACAGGGCACCCTTGGTTACACCCTTAGCAACAGTCGTAGCCGTAGCTGTAGCCCCCAATTTGGATATGGCTTCAGTGTTTTTCAGTTTTCTATGGAATTTGAAAGGAAGAGAAAAGACAACATCTGAGCTGTAGAGTAAGCACAGATGGTTATACCTCGCTGGTTTTCTCCTGGCTTCTGTTCTTGAGTTTAGTGTGCTCAGTGTTCAGCTTCTGAAGAACATCATCCCGCTCAGTGATCTAGATTGCACAAAACATTCATGTTTTAAGAAAACAGAAATAGTGAGTACATATAGCAGGTGATCTTTAATAGGGAATTAAGGCCATGTCTGAAGTGATGGTTGTGGCTGCTGCTATAAAAAAAGTGAATTGACAACCCTGGTTTTATTAAGACACCCGCCACAATCTTTAACGTTAACCCTTTTGAAACCATAGCGGCCAGAAACGGATTGTCCAAGATGCTCCTACAGGCTACAAATGGCTGCAAGATCTGACCTACTTCCACTCAAATAAAAAAAGTCAAAGTAAAGGTCTATCCTGAACTGACATTTTCCAACCCCAAATATGCCATGACTTAGTGTCCCCAGCCCTCACTCAGGGGTTTGAACAGCTTAGATCTTTTTACAACAGCTTTAAGTTGAGAAAGGATTTACTCTCAGTTACTTTCCCGTGTCCCACTGATGAAGGTGACCTCCCGGATCATTTTCAAAATTGACCTTTATTCTAAAATGAATTCAAGAAAGAAAACACAAAGGGCATGAGGATGTGTACCTTGGCCAGGAATTCTTTATGCTGTTGATGAAGCGTCTCAGCATCCGCTGACAATTCAGAAATTGCATCCTCTTTCATCTGAACCTGAAGGGAAAAACACAAGTCAATTTTTCACCAGTTCTTCTGATACACTGAATGCAGACAGACAACTTTGTGATTTGTAAACAAGAGCAAGTACACAAAACTTTGTACGGAAGAAAATCAGCTGAAAAGTTGCACACTTGTGAATGGAAAGTGCATAATTGGAATTATTCAAACTCCCTTTTAATTAACATGGTTGTCCCCAGGTTTTTTCATACCCAAATTTTGCATTTGGTGCTCGACATGTGGGATGGTGTACCCCCCTCCTATTGTTTCTTAATTGTGTTCTGGAATCTCGGTAATTCTTTACTTTTTATTTTTTATTTTTTTGGGGGGGGTTTACTTCTGTACAAAAGGAAAATAGTAATGAAGTATGGGAAAATGTATTATTATTAAATTTGTTTTTTTTCGGGGGGGGGGGGGGGGGGGGGGGGGGGACACCCTCTGCCACAAATCATGGTGTACATTTTTGCAAGTTTGGCCCAAGCATGCTGTGTACATAAAGCCATTTCAACCTAATCTATATTTGTTAGTCATGTTCACATGACTATTTCCCACTTTATAAAGTAAATATTTCCACTAGTAATGATACATTAGCAAATCAGACAACTAATGAAGAAGGTATTAAAATGCTCATCAAAAAGAAGAGCTCAGAAATATAGTTTATCAATGAAGGAAACTACAGCAATGTTTTGAAAGTGTTACCTTATGGTTGAGGCTCTCTTCATTTGACTGTAGAATCTGGAACTCACTATTGAGCTCCTGCAGAGCTTCCTCTAGACGTTCAACCTGTAAATAAAGTCTCAAAACGCTAAACAAA
The DNA here is from genome assembly GCA_010994315.2 of Pisaster ochraceus. Classification (NCBI taxonomy): domain Eukaryota; kingdom Metazoa; phylum Echinodermata; class Asteroidea; order Forcipulatida; family Asteriidae; genus Pisaster; species Pisaster ochraceus. The sequence continues at coordinate 11,092,980 of CM021529.1, forward strand.
AACAGCTTTTTGCAATTTCAAGAGAGTATTTCATCATGCAGGCTAACTGCATGGTGTTTTGCCCAAAGGTTATTTGCGAGTGTTTGTATTTGTGCTCACCAAGTTCTTGTGATACACTGACTTACCTCCCATTGAGCTGAACACAATGATAACCAATGGTGGCAGCCCGTCTATTAAGCCACATTTTTAAAACAAAAGGGCAAAGGTCTGGAATTGGGGATTACACAATAACCCCAGAAAAAGGAAGATTTCGAGCATCAATTCCAGCAAAATCTGTCCCTAATGAAGCATCACACGCCTAATAGAATGTCTGGGCGAGTATAAATGTCAGCCAAAAAAAGGAAAAAAAGAAAAGATGCTCAGATGTTGATCCAGGCATTCATAAACATCCACCGTAAGCCAGTTTGGAGAAGTTTGAGAGAAAAAGACACCATCTGATGTAAAGTGGTTAGCTTAAACTTACTTCATCCCTGGCCCCAGTGTGCATTTGCCTCATATCTTGCAGTTGCCGCTCCATGTTTGCAATAGACTCCTCCTTGTTCTTGATTTCATTTTGGGCCATCTTGTTCTGGTGTCTCAGTTGTTCTAAGGCCATCTCCTTTCGGTAGAAAATGTTACAAAAAGCTTTGATTGGAAAATTAACAGAAAATTAACTTTTCAACACAAAATTAATCCATATCTAGTATTCTGGAGTCGAATTCTGATGGCTGAATCCACACAATGTGGATATCAATTCTAGCCACAAGAGTCAATTCTTGTACAAAACGGTTTTAAACAATAATTACTTCTCATCACCAAGGAGTAAACAAGTAATGCGAAGGTAGATACATGCTGCTGTAGTGTAACCTATGAGCTACATGTTGGTTTACTTGACAAGTTGTTATTTCTAAGTTTACCTGCTTGGAAAGTTTCTCCTCTGACTTGACCAGTTGCTCCCTCAGTGCCGCCTGCTCATTCTTCATTCTCTGCACTGCCTCGTCCCGGCGTGATACCTTCAAATATAAGACATATACAAGAATATGGAAGAAGCAAAAAACAAATAAATATTCAGATTATAGAAGTACACTGGGCCCAGTGTTGATTTTCTACACTGGCGGTGTTTTATAGCAAGAAATCCATAGTACATTTTATTGTGTTTTTTGACATGAGAATTTGTGGGTTATGTGTGTGTCATAATTTCACACAAGCGATATTGTTTTGAAGCTTTTGAAGGCAAGTGATATCAGATTGTTTCATCGAAGAGAGAATGACAGTAGTCTGTTCACCTCAATAGACATGACGTCCTGTTCACTTTGTGCAGTAATCTGTGCTGCTTGGATTCTGGCAGCCAGACGTCCGTTCTCCTCCACAGCATCCTGCAACTGTTGCTTAGTTTTCTTCAACTCAGACTCCATCTGAGACAAGGTGCTCTTTTTCCGACCAAGCTAGGGAGTTCATAAAATATGGAGGATGTTATTTTGGTTTTACCCATACAAGACATGACAAGGATTTTGTAGTAAGTGCTGTCCAGTTATAATGATAAAAAGACGCTAAATTAAAGTAGTTGAAGAAACAGAATCGTGCACATGTTAAACCCAATATGGTTGGGACCAAGTTGGTCCCGGAAGTTTGAATATGTGCGAGACTTGCACAGTCTATTTAAGTCATGAAAGCCATTCATAAAACCAGGGGCATATCTTGACATGTAATTTGACTTCCAAAATGGCAGATACTTGCGTCGTGTGACATCAGTGAAAGGCTCTATCCTATTTGGCAAGTGATGAGGTTTTGAAGCCGGAAGTGCTATGTAAACAAATGGTATACACACAATAACATTAATATGTTCATTAACACGCCTTTACACTGCACATCCGGGCTCCAATACATCAGACTTACCAACAGGTAGGCGCTTTTGAAAACCTGAGGGGTCATAGGTCAAGGGCAGAGCTGCCAACATTTGAATCTTGTAATCAGGGAGATTTTGTACAACACTCAGGGAGATATTGGTCTATTTTCAGAGAGCTTTCTGCAGAATCAAGGAGAGCTGCCAGCTCTGGTCAAGGGTCGAATCATCAAATTAATAGCTCATGATCCTACCTCTTCCACAAGTCTACGTTTCTCCTCATGGGCTGAAGTCACTCCAGCCTCCAGGGTCTGTACAATGTTTTCTCTCCTGCCAGACTCACCCTGGAAGTCCAGCACCTGCTTCTGCAACCGCTGAATGGTCTCCTCACGATTTTGAACCTACAGATATAAGTAAAGAAAAGTCATTATGATTCCATGAGGGACAGTTTTTCTCATACACCAGTACAGTACTTCACACAGAAATATTGATCAGAGTCTATAAGAAATACTTTTGGGGTGAAGAAAGAAGAATTTACTAGAGCAGGACTTGAACCTGTGACCTGTGACCGGATTATCATGCTGGTGCTCTACCAACTGAGCAATCCAGCCCGAATGGTGGCGGGAAGCAGCAGGAGAGGGATCACCTTAACTCAAATATCAAGTATTACACCACAAGGGACACTGACTGGGTAAATTTTTAATAATTTTGTGTTCAACAAAGACAAACTGACTAGAGCAGGACATGAACCTGTGACCTCCGGATTAATGTGCTGGCGCTCCACCAACTGAGCTATCTAGACCTAGTCAGTTTCGCTTGTGGTTTATGACCTGAAGTTTATGATAAGCAAGCTTTTAGGTTATCAGTCTAATTTATTTACCAGTCAATCATGTATCATAAGTATGGGCTCAACACCCCAGACATGATATTTTTGTCCTTAAGCAAGACACTGTACTAGCACTCAGCACTAATGACCTCACTTTTGCTCAAATTACCTGGATGTCAGACAAACATCTATCACTCATAATGCGATCATTGCGCCAGCAGGCCAGACAGCCAATTTATGCAAACAAATCAAATGTCAGATGTCAAGGTCCATGTCTGGCAGTGTGTTGTGAAGTGCACATAAAAGAACCGAGTACACTTATCATCAAGAGAAGGGGTTTGCCCAATTGTTTCTGGTATGGTTGGCAGCAGATTGTGCCACAACACTAGTAAATTGATTATGCTTTACGTGGGGCCAGGCAGGGTTTGCCCTTAACTTTTTCAGTGACTAGCCAGCAGGACCAGTTAGCTTTTCATTTCAATAGTCAGTCAGCTTTTGCACTTGTCCGTAATCCATATTAAATTGGGATGCTTTCAACACAACTAAACAGCCGGACCACTTGGAGAGAGACTTTGAATGGTCCTCAGTTGTTTTGATTGGCATTTTGCCAGCAGACCAAAGGGAGAATACTGGGTTAGGAATACCATCGTAATCAGAGTCCAACAGTTTGGATGTTGAATCATAAAATGATGTTGGATTTTGTCAAGAGTATGAAAGGAACATTTACTTGTGATTGGCTCTTTGATACATTATCCTGGAAGCTCATTAGCTCTGCTTTGGTGGCTTGTAGAGCGCCTTCTTTGACAACCAGTTCTGCCTGCAGTTTGGCCGCTCTTTCACTTGCTTCTTCCTCAGCCTGTGAAAGTTCCTCTTTGACATTCTCCAACTTAGTTACGAGAGAATATGGAGACAATTAAAATTGTATTGAAAAAATGATTAGTGTAAGTGAATTTCTGTGAAACACTTTGACAGTTTCACATCTTGATGTATTCATCTGGTGAAAATTTATCTTAACCCAGCGTTGTGATTGTTCTAAAATGATGCCTCATATGTGAACTTAACAACTGTAGCTGGCAAGCCTGAGGAAACCTGTAAACAAGAGTGCTTGCTATGTGAACCAGAAACACCAGGGTTAACCCCTACTCTTTCACAATAAGTGTTCTGGGCTCTTTTACATGCACTACCAATCTTAGTATACGGGACATTTGGCTTAATGTCTCATCCGAAGGCCACATCAATAGTATCTTGCCATGGGACTCAAACCCACACTCTACTGATCAGAAACACCAGACATTGAGTCTGGTGCTCTTAACCGCTCGGCCACGACACGCCACAGCGGCAAGAGAGATGTGTAAAAAATATCCACAACCCGGGGAAAAAATCTCAACAGCTCGAAGGTGTATTTACCTCGGTGTTTGCCATCTTTAAATCTGCTCTGAGTTGTTGCATGATATCGCCTCGGTGCATGACTTGGACAAGGCTCTCTTGGTGTTTCTCTTCCAATAAGGCCAGGTCATTCCTCAGGTTGATGATGATGTCATGCCTCTCTGCAACCTTCATCAATTTAGGGGATGGAGAAAAATATTACCGGTGTTTAGGGGATGGAGAAAAATATTGTTTGAATTTAGTAAAGTATTTTTGCCATCGGTCCTATAGACTGCGTAAATCTTGTGTATATTCAAACTTCCGGGATCAAGTTGGTCCCAACCATATTGAGTGTTGCGTGTGCGCGACTAAAATTATATCATATTGTTGGTGAAGTAAAATTTAGCCATGAAACATATGAAATCATTTAAAAAATGTAAAACAGAAAACCAAAGAATAAGTCTTGAATTATGTTTTGGGTTATTTGTAAAATAATTAAGATTTTTGCCCAACTGTTGTTCATGTCATCATTAAATCTTATTAACCTCCACCTGTGATGCCATGCTATTGTTCCACCACTCCATTATTTCACATGAATGGTGCGGTGGGTACATATTGAACATCACGTGCCATTCATGTGAAATAATGGAGTGCTGGAACAAAAGCATGAAGTCAGAGGTGGAGGTCAAGTCTCTAAATGCCCTCAGTGTACGCACCATTTGTGGGTGTACAGGCCATTCATAGCCATGAATGATGCGCACCTCGGGCATTATCCGTTACATGATGGTCACACAAATTTTGGCATGATTGGCAAATAAACAATTGCAACAAATCTGTCTTTTCTTTAGAGTTTTTATCTTCTTCTTGGGACAGATTTATTGTTGACTTGTTTACCTCTTCTGTGAGTGCTTTTCTGGCATCCTTTGAGGCTGCTGTTAGCGTGGACACCTGCTGTTTCAGCTTCTCCCCCTGTGCCTTCAGCTCGTTGCATCGAGTCTGGCTCAGACCAAGATCTTTCTGTAACTCCCTCATGGATCTCTCCTTCATGGAGGACTCTTCCAGGGCTGACTGGAGCTGCCGGCTCACTGTGGCTAAGTCCTCCTCTAGGTTGTGCGTCTCTGCCTCATTCTTCTGAAACTGTAAAGTTATGGGGTGAGAATACAAAATGAAGCAGGGTAGAGACTGCGACCAGAAACGAGGTCTTTGGCTGTGATTACACAATTGGCCAAAGCTGCTGCTGAAGTCAGTATACAAAACTTTTGATTAAGCTAGGAGGTAGCAGAAAACCCAGTAATGATTCACTTGGTGTTTCGTGGCCGAGAGGTCCAGCACACTGGACTCAATCTCTGGTGTTCCTGATCAGTAGAGGGTGGGTTTGAGTCCCAGTCTTGACACTTGTGTTCTTAAGCAAGACACTTAACCATTATTGCTTCGTCCTTTGTATGGGACGCAAAGCCGCATGTCCCGTGTTTTGTGTAATGCATGTTAAAGAACCCAGTTTACTTATCGCTGAGGAAAGGGGTTTGACGCGGTGTTTCTGGCAGTGGGTGCTGAATGCGCCGCAGCACCTTGTGAACCCTTATAAGGTGCTACATAAATCGGTCTCATAATTTAAAAACTTTCAAAAATCTGTCCTAAAAATGTTCCTCCTTGTTCAAGTGCCTTGAGTACCAAGTTGGTATACATTACGCGAGCTGTATAAGACTCCAGTATTATTGTTATTACTACCTCTGCCGTTACCCAGCATCACTGACAGTCTTCTACATATGCGTTAACAGAATTCTTAGTGTACAGTATGCACACGTACAGTATGTACACATACAGCAGGCCCAAACATCAGGTATTTGAAGTCAAAAAGGGATATGTTTCCAACATATAACTAAAATTGGGTAACTTTTTGAGTGTGGAGTTACAAATGAAAACAATATTTCCAATCAACTCTTGGATGAGCGTTGTAAACACAGCGCTGAACTTGAAACATAAATGCATGCATTTTGCATTTTTTTGAGCCAATATTGCTTATGAATGAGCAATGAGCACAAGACAAATGTGATTCAAGTTGTTCCCAAATGAAATGCAAATCAAATGGCTAATTAATGCGCAACATGTTTTTGAGTCATGCATGCAATCGAAACTCCAAATTATTCGAGATACATGGTTAATCACATTAATGTTAATGGTTCATTCAAGCCATCGTGCAATGTAAACTTTGTATAAATGGACTACTTACAAATCCTCTGTAATTTATTTTGTACCAAGAAACACTCCAATAAATAACACATACAAGAAAACACAAAGAACAGGGCCTGGAATAATCATTGTGCGGGCAATGTCATTTTCATTTTTGTCATTTTCATTACCATTGGAAAATCTGAAAGGCTGTGGGAAACCTTTAAAGGGGCACCAAGGCCAAGACCAGGACAACAAGACCATGACCTCTGTGACCTCCAAGTCATTCCAGGCAATAATTTTGTTGAAATCAATTAATGTCTGGGATCCAAATTTGAGTATTCACTTCAAAACAAAAAAAGTATATTGTATCAGACATTTATCAAAATATGTGTAGTGTACATTACATCATCAAAGAGCATTTGTCAAATTTGGATCCAAGCACTGGTGAAAATCACTTTTACTGGACATCCCCATACGGATTGGTCTTTACTGCAAGGCAACCTGACTAAAGAATGACTTGTCTTAATACGCATCTAGTGCTAAGTATTACAGCTTCTAGGTCTTGTACCTGTCTGGATTTCTTTTCCATCTGATCTTGTAGATTGCGGACATTTCTCTGTTGTGCTTCCAACTGATAATGACATGCAAGGAAAACAAATGACACTGAGACATAAACATGCACTGCCAATGAAGAGGCTGGACATGACCATCAATGGTCGGTCATGTGACAACATTTTGATGGAATGGTTGATTGATTGTGGAGAAAATTCTTGATAAAAATAATTTCAAAATGACTGCGACTTTTTACTCGGCCAAAATGATAATAAACACTGAAATTACGCATGTAAAAGTCCTTAGCTTATGAGTATCCATTTAATTCCATGAATGAAATGAACAAATCACATTACTTAAAGGTACAGTCATAGGTTGGTAATCCAAAAATTAATGACCATAAAAACTTACTTAGTGAGAAGCACTGCAGCTGTTGACAGTATAATCTATTTTGACAAAGAATTCCCTTTGAAGTAATATGGTTGGGATAATTTTTCACCCAAAAAGGATCCAAGAAACGATTAATACATGTACATGAATTGGTTCTCAGATTTCTGAGGGTTGGTGTCCGCTCAAGAATGCTGCGGCCAGAGATGAGGTTGGTACCCTCAGTCATCTCGGTAAATGTGCTTAGATTCGGCGTTCTTGTGAAACTATGTGAAAGTTTTTTGCTATTTTCTCAGTAAGTAGACACTGCATTCAGTTGAAACTTTCACATGTGGCTTTTAAATCCTTTTGCCTACAATAAGCATTAAACCAAACTGAAAAAAACCAATCTATGACCCTACCTTTAAGCTAAAGCATGTTTGATTGCTGACTATTATTGATTATTTTCAGAAAAATAGTTATTATTTTACGGTCACATTTATTTGAGCTCAAGAGAACCTTTCCATTAAGCTGTACTCCCACAATCGCCATTAGCATATAGGAAAATACCCAACAAATATTGTAATTCCAAACTAGTGATTAGATTTCTTGAACTACAGCTTGTCAAGTTAACCCTGGAATGAATCTGAAGTTTGTAAAAAAAAAAGAGGAAAGTGCTTGGCACCGCAAGACTTTGTACAGCGTTTTTTCAATTTTCAATTGTACAGCTGAGAAACCTAAAAGAAAGAAATCAGCTGAAAAGCCCCTTACTGCTAACCATATTTCACAGTCATCTTTGCTCTTACAAATCTTACGGTGACATTTTTGCCCCCATAAAATGTGGCTTCATGTTTTGACACTGGTCATTCTCAAAGACTCTGCTAGGGTTAAAACATGAGGCCATGTTTTTGTTTGCATTTAATACCATTATTTTGGTTGGTAAGCAGTTTGCAACAGCTTATTTAAATTTTCAGGAAATATTTCATGGATTTCTCAAAGGCAGGAAATGTATATTTGCAGCTGGACATGATGACCTTTCTATGGATGGGTCTTTTATTTTGAGGGGGGAGGGTGTTAATATACCTCGTTAGTTTGCCTGTCCACCTGTTGTTGTAAGCTTTGTGCCCTTCTCTTCTGTGAATCCGTCTGATAGAAACATGTGCAAGGTTAGTATCCAGTGAGAGAAGAACATGCAGGGCCCAATGTCATAGCACTGCTTACTGTGGAATTCTGAGCTCACACTGCCCAGTATTAAGATGCAGAATTCTACGGGGCAGCAAGCGCACAATTCCATCGTACTCAGTTCCACCAAATAGACTGTGCAATTCTTGTGTGTAGTCGAGCATTGGGATCCATTAAAGTGCACGACTTTGTTTCCTTCATGCACTAAAGCAATGTTTGTGAGACCAAAGTGGTCCCAAAATGTTTGAATACGCGCGAGACTTGCACAGTTTGTTGGGCCCAGCATATTAGAGTTCAAGGGAAGGTGTTAACTAAACCTTTATCACGTGGCGGCCATCTTTGTCATATTCCCTGTATACCTAATGACAACAATAGCACAGATTTTAGGGACAAAATCCAGGAGCAGACTATTTTGATGATCAGTCTCAGGCCGTGTCTGAATTGACAGCTTTGGCTTTAAGCAACAAAAACCATCAAAAACAAAGAAAGAAAAAACCCAAAACAAAACAAAACCAGAAAACATAAAAAACAATCAGCACAATTTTTGAAAGCATACATCATTGCAAATTTATGGCAAGGGAAAAATTTGAAAATGCTGGCCAATTTGTTTTCAAATGTAAACAAAACCCAACCCATGTAATAAAAGAAAATACCACAACCTGACAACACAGTGCAAGTTAGCATTAGACCATACTCTTTCACAGCATTCACACAACTTAAAAGCAAGTTGATTTTACCGCACCTCTGTCAGTGTAATATCGTGTCGCTCCTGTAGGCTAAGGACGTCCTTTCTCAGCTGTTGGATTGTATCATCACGTCTGGCAAGCTGTTACAATTACAGGGGGAGCAAAACATTTCATTTCATTTTATTTATTTATTACAACTTTACCCAGTCAGTTTCCCTTGTGGTTTATTACTTGATATTTGAAATAAAAAGTTGCATACCCTTAACGTGATCCCTCTCCTGCTGCCTCCCAGGTTGGAACAAAAACTTATAATAATGATTATAATGAAACCGGCAGTACAAAACGTTGCACACTACAATAAATTTTACCTCTTGTTTCAGAACCTGGTGACTGTCCTTGGAAGAGAGTTGCTTGTCCCTTATTCTTGACTGTAAGACACCAACCTGTGAATAGGAAACCGAAATGAAAGAACAATAATTGTGTACACCCCATCAGTGAAAATGTCTGGCAGTGACCGTCCATGAAACCTGGCTCCTTGCTGAACATTTTCTAGTAGGTTTCATCAGGTTAACTCACAAGCTGATCCAGCTCACTCTGGGGGTCCTTTCTCACGGCTCCCATGACCACAACCACCAAAATGTGCTCGGCAGATGTCCGTTTCCTTACATGGGCATGAACATAAACCCTTGCCAAGAACATGAAAATTTGTTAACTTCCCAGCTGTTTACCTTGGATTTGTGCTGTTGTGCCATTTATTTGCTTACAGTGAGCACCGAAAGGTTAGCATGCCTTTCCCGGTGCTTACAGTTAGCAGCACTATTAAATAGAAATCAAACTGTAAGCGAGAAAATCGGCTGTTAAGCAGCTCTATGAAATTGGGCCCAGGTCACGTGTCAAACAGTTAAAGTATGTACTGT
>CM021529.1:11103867-11126137 GCA_010994315.2 Pisaster ochraceus
GCACCTACAGCTTAATTTCCTATCCGAAGGACAAAGCAATTATGGTAAAGTGTCTTGCTCAAGGACACAAGTGCCACTACCCAGTACTCAAACCCATACTCTGTTAATCAGAAAGAACAGAGCTTGAGTCTGATGCTCTTAACTGCTCGGCTGTCACACGCCACTATGACTGAAAGTAAGATTCACTTTTGCTGCCTACCTCATCAGAGGCTTGTCGCTGTTTCTCCTGCAGTAGAGAGATGGTTTGAGCATGGCTGGCTTTCTGCAAGATAAAAAACATTCAATTTAAAAAAAGGAAAGAAAAAAAAGACCGTGCTTGGAATGCAAGCCTGGTTTGAAAAACTAGTGTTATTGAGCAGGCACAGGGTTTTGGATGGTGAAACTAGTTGAGTACATGTACATTTACATCTATTAGTATGTTTGTGTGTATGCCAATGATAACTACTTTTTTAATGGACAGATCTCGCTCTTGAAGTAAAATAAGACGGAGAACTTTACAGAGCACTCCGCACAAATACTAAAAATAGAAGCTCAGTACCTGGATCTCAGACAACAAGTCAAAATTTCACTAACGTATGTGCCTATTATGTTCAAGCTTTATATTTACTCGTGAGTAGTACTGACAATACTATGGCAGTCTAGCACGGATGGGATGATCGTGTGTGATGAAAAGTTTGACATCCAGGTATTTTGAGCAAAAGTGACGTCATTCGTGTGGAAAGCTATTAATGGCTTCTGCTACAGCTATGTCTGTTGCTACGGGTGTTACTCTGGACATCCTAAACTTCAATGCATGATGACGCCATGATCCAGCCATAGCTGTAACAGTAGCCACCAAGTGGGACACGACCTGAGGTCAACTATTACCAAGATTACCTCTGAATCTCGTACAACCAGCTCATTTTGGAGTTCATTCACTAAAAAGCGGAGTTTGTCGATATTTTCTTCTTTGCCAACCATCTACAGGGAGAAAACAAGAAGAATAAAATCATCAGCCACTTCCTCTTTCATTGTTTGTGTGTCATGTTCCCTTTGTTCAGAAGTACAAATGCATACTGATTCTCATCACACCAAAAAAGGGGCCAGACTACTTGCCTTCACAACCTCCGTTTGATCTTAACTCCATCGTTTGATGAATTTTGAATGAAAGAAAAAAACCCACAGAGATCTGTGATAAAAAACGGCTATATTACAGAAAAGAACACTATTTCAAATCTTCTGGCTAGAATTTCTAGAGGTAGAATTCCTCTCAGTCCCTCTTCCAGGGGTGCAGAAAAGCACAATCTCCATACATCATAGTGGCAGCTTTGCGACCAGCGGGTCTATATTACTCAAGTACACATGGAAGGTCATGGCCGGGAGGTCTAGTGTGACTGGACGCAATTTCTGGTGTTGTCAGAGTGTGGGGTTGGGTCCCAGTCAAGGCACTTGTGTCCTTGAGCAAGACAACTAACTATAAAAGCCAAGGGCCCTATTACATAGAGCTACTTTAATAGCGACCGATTTTGTGCTTACTGCCCAAGTTTCCATTTCATAGCGCTGCTAACCTTAAGCACACAGGCATGCTAACCTTCCGGCGCTTACTGTATGAAAATGAATGACATAACAATGCAAATCCATGGTGAACGTGCAAGCTGGCCGCCAAATTTTCTGGCTAACCTGTGAAATATTGCTTACGCTTAAGCAAACTTTTCTGCTAAAGTTAGCATGAAAATTTGCTCAACGTTAAGCAGCGCTATAAATTAGCCCCAGGTCCCCAAGTGCACTTATTTCTAAGAGAAGATGTTTTGGCACGGTTGACTGTAGAATTGCATCACTTGACAAGGTCCTACATAAATGGGTCCAATAATTCAGACACAGCTCTCTGTACATGTACCTTTCATATAATAATGAGCACTTTGAGACACCCGCTGGGTGTGTTAAAAAAAGCTTTAAGAATCACATATTACAGTATTATAACATTTTCAACTAACTGCCTTCTGAATTTGTCAGTTTTTCTCCAAAGAATTAGCACAAATTAACATGAGACTATATAAAACATGTACACCCATCGACAATTATAATTATGATAACTGGATTCACATTGGGCCGTATTGCCAAAGGAACAAAGTCGCTGTTTGATCTTTGGAGTCAATTTAAAAAAAAGAAGCTTTCTTCGAACTACTGAATGGGAATAATTGTGCCCTCACTGAACCTTTAGTACCTCATACATAGCATCTTTTCTATTCTGCTCAGCATGTCTGAGTGTGGTCTTGAGTTTCATTATGGTGATGTCTTTATCTGTTTCGCTGACCATACGTTGCTGCTCTCGGCCATGGATGGATGACAATGTCGACTTGGCAGAATCAAGAACTACATCCCGGCGAGCAATCTAATAAAATGATAGAACACAATTGATGTCATGAAAGAGCAAATTTGTTATCATCCTGCGGTTTTCACTAAATACACTTTCTGTGAAAATTTGTGGAGCAGAGATGAGGTAAATATTTGGGGGAGTTGAGGCTTTGATGATACAAGCATGAAATTGGCACAGAGTCAGAGTGCATGCATGTCATGAGAAAGAAATCTGGCTGTATGGCCATTGCCGCAGGGTCCAGTTTCATAGCTCTGCTTACCGAGGAATTCTGCGCTTACGGCCTACAGAATTACCTGGGCCCAATCTCATAGAGCTGCTTAAGCACAAAAAGTGGCTTAGAAGCACAAAAAAATTATGCTTACCAGAATAAGGGTACCAAGTCGCATGTGAAATTTATGACCAGTATCCTGCTCCTTTTTGCTAAGCAGAAAATTGCTTAGCAAAATGTTCTGCTTAAGCAGCTCTATGAAATTCAGCTCTGTTTAACAGGGTGCCATAGGGGCAGAATTCTGCATTAAGCAGAGCCATGAAATTGGACCCAGATTTGTAACCAGCAGTGGCAGCCATTTTGAAATTAAGAAAGTTGCTTGTTATTCTACCTATATTTTTTCAAAGGACAAATCTGTGATGGCACCATAGCCAAATATCTTTCTTATGACAGACTCTGTGCCTAATTTCATGCTTGGGCACAAACCCCATCACCTAGCTGCTGTAATGTTATCCAAATTTAGAGCAAACAATCGATTGAGTTTATTCAGAAGAAAACAAACAAAAGACAGGGAGACATTAGGGCTAGATACATGTAACTCAGTTGGTAGAGCGCAGGCACATTAATCCAGACCACTGGTTCAAGTCCCGCTCCAGTAAATGTTTCTTTGTTACACCCACAATTATTTAAAACTTACCTAGTCAGCTTCTGTTATGGTTAATTTACCTGATGTTTAAAATAAAAAAGTTGCATCCCCTTAATGTGATCCCTCTGCTGCCGCTTCCCAGGTTGTATCGTAAACTTGGGTGTGATCCCTGACAGTATGGCAGTTACAGGTTGAATGGCTTCAGACAGGCATCCCAAACAAAGATATTGACACATTAGGGCTAGATAGATAGCTCAGTTGATACAGTACTGGCACATTAATCTAGAGGTCGCTCTAGTCAATTTGTAGTTTGTTTAACCCCAAGTTAAGTCAAAAGACCAAAACACACAGTTACAAGAAAAGTCAAACTAAAAAACACAGCCTCATTTCATCCCAGGATAATCCACCATAACCAACAACTGAGGCTTATTTCCATTGGGGTCTTTGTTTTGTCAGGCACTTTGTGCATCTTTGTTCATATGCTTTTAAAAGTGATTTTGATGATTTTTGAAAAAAAAAAAAAAAAAAATTCTTGACTTTGACAGATACATTTTTTTGATGGAAATATTTCTCTTGAGAAAGGACAGACATTTCAGGACTGCTGCTTGCCAAGCAGATTCATGGCACACAATTTTAACACCACATTGTTAGGGTTGATGGTATGATCAGCTTGTAATAGCTGTACGCACAACCTGTGTTAGTTTCATGTTGCGTGCGTCAGCAGCACAGACAATAAAAAACAATGTCTTTAATACTTCATTGTTTGAATAGTACTGAAACTGATACAGCACCAACAAGTAAATCAACAAGGCCTGGGAAAAAGTAGTTAAGAGGGACCTTATTGAATAATATACATGTACTCATTCTTTATAAATTGAAGTTTGGGGAAAACTATTAGCAAATTATGCTGACCCAACAAGGTATTGGAGAAGGGAAATTCCCTTATGGGGCTGCAATTATGCTTTTAGTAAATCCCGGAAAAACATCTGTCAGTAATTGTATGTTTGTTACGTTTCATCCATGGAGCAATAAATGGTTTTATGTTGCCTATTGTCAGAAGCATAAAGCACGTACAGAGCCTTTGAGAAGGACTCTGCTAGGGTTGAAACGCGAGTGTGTTAACAATATTTTGAATCGACACCCTCAGGTGATTTTGCTTAGTAAACAGTTTGCAATCAGCTTATTCCCGTGTTTGCGTGTGAAAATGGTGTGCAAAATGCCATCGCTTGATCAAATTGAGCCTGAAAAGGTCGGCAGGCAAAAAGTGTACACATGTCTAACCGCATGTCAGCATACAATTTCTTAAATGGTCTTTTAATACACCTGAAGGAGTGGGGGGGGGGAGGGGCACTCAAGGGATGCCCAAGTTATTATGTTTCTTTATTATGCATCTCACTCTTTTCCTTTGTTTTAACATCATTGTTATGTGTGCATATTTACTCTGTAACCTTCATATTTTTATACTCAAATTTATAGTATTGTCACTGATGTTACCTGTTCCTTATTCTGCTTTGATGTACTATGTATAACAAGCAAATTGTGGTTTAAATTAATCAGCTGTGATGGATTGGCTGAGGCACCATTCAGAATTTTAATGTAAAAAAAATGTTGACCTTTCTTCGAAATTGTGGGTGGGTGGGTCTTCAAATCAAATTTCAGTTGTCATTTTAAATGATAGAAGAACTGTCAGTGCAGTACCATTGCTAGCGGTCAACATTAATGATGGAGATGACGAGGATTTTTCTTTCTGTTTCAACAACAAAGTTGCATGTTGGAAGCCAGGAACAGCCAATGAAAACTCCTGAGCTCGGAGAACATTGATCTAAAACATCTGCTTTATTTAAGGCATCATTTTGTTCTTCAGTTTATCATATGGGGTATATTAAATAGTCTATCAATATTTTAAAAACTAGCCAAAACAAATTTGAAAAAAGATGACAATTTTAAAAATGTATATTACTCTGAAGGGCCCTAACCTCTTTCAAGAATTGTTTAAATATATATTTAAAAAATGAAATAAATAAAAAAAAATGCAAGGAGACAAAACAATGTAAATGTTATCCTGCTGGTGGAGTACAATATTCAATATTAAATTACATTGAAATTACAGCGGGGAAAAAAGAACAAGGAGAAAACATCAAAAAACCACATTAATTACTCATAAAATATAATGTACCTGCCGGCAATCTGTCATCCAGAAAATGTCATGAACTAAGCAATATGTATTGTAAAGGTTGATTCTTTAATGCATTGTGTGCGCACTGTGTACTCTATAACCTGCATCAATATTTGCATTACAAAAACCCATGGGCATTCAACTCTGTTGCATTTTAAAGGGTGAACAAGACATGCTTAAATATATTCTAAACAAAAATCCAGTTTGGAGATTTTTTTCCCTTGAAACCCTGCCAGACTTTCAGTGAAGGCGCTCTCTGATAGATATCACTTCATTACGATGTCCGACTCCGAGTTCACTACACCCTTATCACATTATACGATCAGCGTATCTTTTATGGCATTCTGAACAGAGGCTATGAATGCTTTTATCAATTCCAGAATGTGTGACTGCATATATTTGTTGTTCTGTCTAGGAAATGGTTTTAGTTGGAGTTTATTTCTTATCCAATCTCGTGAAGTCGCGAAAAATGTTCGAAGCTAATGTCCCTTTCCCCTTTGCAAGGTCCACCTCAAAATGGGCGCTTTGCAACCCTAAGAAAAGGTGCTGTATAATTGTTGTTCAATTAATTTTATTTATTAAAACGAGCACTGTTTATGACTGATTCACACTTGACATTACATAGTGTAAAGTCAGACATCTTAACAGGCAACTAAATAGTTTAGTAAACGCACAACTATGCGTTTTGTATAAATACAGTGTGCGGCACGAACAGGTTCTATTAAAATCCTTGCATGATTTGTCGGTGATCCACTTAGATGCGGAGTGTATTAGAATGTTTGATGCGCCTCAGAGCCAATTAAGGTGCCTTCAGAACAATTAATTTTGTGCATCTCAAACATTGACTGGGGCATTTTTTTTTAAAGACCAAAAGTACCATAATGTAGATAAAGTTGGGTCTCCATTTAAGGTCTCCTGTGCATGCAAAGTGTCCAAAAGAGTTAACATTCTTGCTTAAATGATGCATTATGGAAGTACAGAAGAAAGTGTAAAATTTAAATTTGAAAACATTTTAATCAGGGCTCGAAATTAACACTGGACCACACGCCCAAGGCCAGTGATTTTAGCATCGGGCCAGTAAACTCACAATCTGGACAAACCCAGTGGTCTCAAGTGTTGTTCAACTGAATAATAATAGGCTACCTCATTGTGTAATATTTTTGTGACAAAATGTTGACTAGGAATCTGATAAATACATGTCAGTTCTCTTCAGTATCGAAGTACACTACACATTTAAGACAAATGAGATAGACTTTCTCTTTGTGCTGGTTCAACTTATTTGGATTCCGGTCTTGGAAAATAAATTCTGGTCCAGTAAACATTTTGAGCTACAAGCCCTTTGGTCTTGTGGATATTTCCACCATTTTGAGCCCTGTTTAAGGTGAACAAAAAAAGTAATAACAACAATCGGAGTACCTCTTCTGCAGAGCTAATTCTGTCATCTCGACTGCTCTGTAGTTCATTCTGCAGCTTGACTATCAGGCCATCTCGATGGGCGAGCTGGGACTTCAACTCCTCTATGTGACCCTGCATGATGGTATCAGTCGATGGGATGTCTCGAGGACCTGGGCCCAAGACCTGCTCCTTGGAGACGATGCGCAAAGCCTCTAACCTGCCAAACTGAGACGGGATAAATCAAGGTCATTTCAAGACTGGCTTTAATTTCTTTAGATTTGTGTCTGCCCAGCAAAAGAAGCCATTTGCAACTTAAATTGGTCACAAGTCACCGTTTGAATTTGAATTCCCTCAGACTATACAAACAGTTGCTATGTCAAATGGTTCGGGGCAAGCTTTTGTATAGCAACCTCCAGATGAGCCAACCATGGTACCATTGTGCCACACACATTCATTCAGAATTGTGTACGGGTGTTCGACGACTTTTCCGAACCATGAGACCTAGCAACTAGTTTTAGAGTCTGAGGAATTCAGATTTGGTAAGCGGTAAGTTGTGACTAAAGAAAGTCACTGTACCAGACATTCTTCAAATCTAACTCACAAATGACTTATTGTGAGTGTTTAGCAGTGCACTGCACTGGGTAAATTAGTTTGTTTCTGCCATTAACAAAATATTTCTTTAACAAAAGTTTTGTTGGCAGTTTGTATGAAATTCATGCAGACAACACAACCTTTGTATATCGTAGATAGACCCCACTTCAGGGTGGGGAGGGAGGGAGAGGAGGTGGAAGGGGGATGTTAAATTTGGAGTGTATGGCAGTTGGTAGATTGTACAAGTTGCCAAAGAATCTGTTTACTATAAAAGAAGTACGGTTCAACAGGAAATGTTTTTAAACAAGAAAACAATCTCCCTAGGGAATGTGTCTACTTTACTTGAGCTGCCACCTCAATCTATGAAAAAATAAACATTGTTGACTTTTCACAATTTTGTAAAGATGTGAACAAAATATATACAAACAAAATTTACAGTTTAGAAATGAGTATGACAAAAGTAAGAAGCACTCTCTCTCTCTCATTGCGATTACAATTGCTTCCACAAGTTGTATTTATCTTCAAAATAAGACAACCCCGATGGAATAGCATTCTATGATGAAAATCTGGAGCCGATGTATCGTCCTGTCTCCATACTACAGCTCTTATGCTTAAAGGTATTATACAGGATTGGTAGAGCTGACAAAAATAGTCGCAGACAGTGTTCATGTATTGTGTGATCAACCATATAACATGAAATAACAAAGCTGTGAAAATTTGAGCTTAATCCGTTGTGAGAGTCAGGAGAAAACAGTGAAGAAACCACAATGTTAACACATTGTCCTTAGTTTTGGTTGTATGCCTCACAACCGAAATCAGCCGTTTACGAAAAAAGGGTTCCGCATACAGTTGTCCTGAATATGATTTCATTTCAGAAGGAAATTTTTCACAGTAAAATGGTTCTAGTATGTACTTCATAATCAGTAAGGTTTCACACTAAAATTAAACAGTAATGTTTCTTATCCTTACCAATCCTGTATAATACCTTTAAGGTTGAATGCAATAAACCTTCGCTTGATTTTTTTTTTTTTTTCGAGGTCCCTGCAGTAATGTCTGTGTGTTTGTTAAGCAGGTGCAGCTGTAAGAACAAGACTTGGTAATTTGCATTCTCCATAATCCACTTACGTCCGGTCTTTGTACTGAACAGCTTCCTGACAAAATGTAATTTCTCCTTTTCATTTATTCCATTCATTATTATCTATCGTGATCAGTTTGATATTAGTTCATTGATAATACTTTACTCATTACATGATTTACAGGCTTTGATTTACTCTGTTTAATTCCTTGCTGTCATGTTTTATATTGTTTCTCATTGTCTATACATTTTATAATTTCGCCATTGTAAATCTATTGTTTGTCTGAATAAGTTTATTGTTTGTTTATTCTATTGTGTTGATTGCAACTAGGGTCCTTTCTATTCTTTGGTAACAACATAATTTAGGGGGCCCATACTCAAGCTACGCTTTTATGGACCCCCTCCACCTCCAAGCTTTGTTGTAATTTATTTGTTCGTTTCCACTGCATTAATATTTCTATACTCTGTGTATACTGTTCACATTCTTGTTTGGAACTGGAAATAAAGTTCATTTTCATCCAATCATTTCAGCAAACACAATATAATAAAAAAAGAACCGGTTGGGTAAAAAACCTTCTCTTTACTCCAAAGGACAAACAATACAGAGGACAGACAATGCAAAACAATAACACTTAAAAGGTTCATTCAATTGACCAATCTTGATCATATTGTGCTTGGAATTTAAAAAAAAAAGGTGTAAGAAGCTAAAACGGCGCTGCGGCTGAGGGACTTCAGAAACCTTTTTGAATCTCTTTTTGTTGTTTTGTTACTAGCTGTTATAAGTGAAATAATTGTTATACTACTACTACTAATAATAACTATAATGTTTAAAGGGCCCCCCATCACTAGACTGTGCAAGTCTCACAAGCATCAGAACGGGAAAAAAACATGTCAAATGAAGAGCAAATCAAACATTTGTTTTATATTACATGTATATCTATGACAAAATCTGAACAACAAAAGTACTCATCACAATTTTTTTTAAATTATAGCTTTTAGCTTTTATAATTAATTCACAAATAATTTGATAATTTTTATTTGAAGCAAAATTAAAACTTAAGGCCAATGATGCTTATTTGACCATAACTTTTTAGAAACCCCTTTTGTAAATCCATGCCTGAATAATGTGCAACCACTACAAAATTAACACGTGACCATAGACTGCAATGAAAAGGCTTAGCGTCTGGCAGTTAAAGGGTCTGGCGATTATCAACGTGCAACCAAAACAAGCGTGTACGTAAGTTTGGTGATCGGAGGTGGGCACAAATACTTAATAATTTCCAAGTAACCAAAAGCTGAGGTCAAGTTTAACACTCAGGTTTTCTTCATTATATTGTTGAATAGTTTTTACTTTCATATTTGATATCAATTAATATTACATTCCCAAAAACTTTTCTAGTTTTCATGGTCAAAAACTATATGTTAAACTAAAATAATTGACAAAACAAAATCTTGCCCAGGTAAAACTCCATACGATTGGAACCACCATGGTCCCGGAAGTTTGAGTACTTGTGAGATTTTCACAGTCTACAGGAACTCCATCAACATACATTTTGTAGGGCTCCATCTGTCCTGCACTAACGCAAGACTATTTTCCTCATGGATTAACATGACTTGATGTCTCCGTTTCTAAGTAGTAGACTAAAAGGAATTGAAGAATAGGAGGGACAGTGAAGATCCCAGCTGGAAGATTCGCCGAGCCGCTGTAATCAGATTTTAATTGAGCACCAGTGGCTGTATTATCACATGCAGTCACTAGAACATATTGGCATTATGTGTATGTTAATGTCGGCTGTGCATTGCTTTACAGAAAAATGTACTGTACTCAGTACTGCAAGGTATAAATTCAAAAGTGAATTACTTGTATTGAAACGGAAGAAAGACATTTTTCTTTTTGCAAATACATGGTGTGTCATGGCCAAAGGTCTAGTGCACCAATCTCAAGTTCTGGTGGCTAAAAGTCATTGGGTGTGGGTTAGAATCTCTGTATGACAATTGTGTTCTTGAGCAGTGGCGAACTTTCTTTTTTTTCTGGGGGGGGGGGAAGGGTTCTGAAAGGGGGTCCAACCGTCCTGCCCCCCCTTCTGGTTACGCCACTGTCCTTGAGCAAGACTAAAATTGCTTCTCTTCACCAAGGAGTACAACTGGGTACCTGTGATGGCAGAGATGGTTCTTGTGATTGATTTAGCTTGGTGTGCTGAGATGGTTACAGAATGAAATAAATGGCCCAATGACCAGGGTTTATGCACCAATACAAGATTCGTCTCTGCCCTCACAAGTACCCATTTACCCCTCGGTGAAGAGAAGCAATTATAGTGAAGTGTCTTGCTCAAGGACACGAGTGTCATGACTGGGATTTGAACCCACACCCTGACGACTCAGCCACCAGAACTTGAGTCCAATGCACTACATGTATTTCCGTTCGGCCATGACACACTAAAACATTTTTTTTCGTTGGACATTGTAATTTCCTTTTTTTCTCAAAGGAAGTTTCTGAGAGCAAACACGTTTCACAATGTGCTTATGGCAACAACAAAAAAGAAGAAGAAAAAAAGAAAAAAAGAAAAGAAAAGATAATTGGCTCAAGTAAGTATACATCTATTTCAATCTCTTATTAGGAAACCAGTCACTAAGCAGCCTTGCAGGAAATTTAATCAATATCTGTCAAATCAGAGGCCTGCATTTTAAAACCTAAAAATAGATTCTCATTATCCCTGAGGCAATGATTACATCATACGCATCAGGGGTAATGAGCGTTGTTCCGCCCCCATCAATCAATAATTATACAATGTTAAAAGGAGGGAATGAGTACCTGATTTGATCAAATTGCCTCCATGGTCATTTCAATTCGATTTAGGCTTGCCAAAACGCTTCCTTCCAAAACTCCAAAGATTAGATAAGAATAAGAGCTTTCAAATAACACCTAATTGGGTACAAGTGTTGCTATACCTACAGAATGTTTGAGACATCATTGATATAACGGTCGACAGTTCGGTGGCCTTCAGTTTGAGTGCTATTTGACGCGTGTCTTCGCCAATTTATTATTTTTTTTCTTCTATTTTTTTCCTTTGTTCAACCCCAAATTATTTAAAGTTTACCCAGTCAGTTTTCCTTCTAGTTTATTACTTGAAGTTTGGTTTATGTCCACAATTTTTTCCGCTGGGAAAGCCTTAAGAGCGCCCTCATTTTGTTGCAGTCAGTTTGACGACCGACATATATTCGCCCGGACGTTCCATTGTGTAACGTGAACAGCCATGCACCTACTGTACTACACTCTGTTTCCCCAATACAAAGAGCGACAGAAGATACTGGAATTTATGCTCGTAATCTCACTTTTTCCGGAGGTTATTGTGTAATCCCTGATTCCAGACCTTATTACTTTTGTTAAATACAAATGTGGCTTACAAGCATGGACAGGCTGCCACCTATGTTTATCATTGTATTTGAGGTGAGTCCGAGCGTTCCGGAAATTTTAGCATACCAAAGCGGATTGTCGGCCATGGATTACGGATTACAGTGAATGCATATTTTCTCACAAGAGAACAACCAATCCCGGTGCTTATTCTGAGAACCTTTGTGGTCCTTCCTTTGTCAATTCAGGGTTTCATTGAGACGACGGTACTTACAAAGGATAATATTCTAGTATTCTAGAAGCTCCAAAAAGTTCAAGAAAAAAAAAACCCCAAAAACTGAGGCTCAGATTTGATCTTTGGAAAACTGCCCCCAAATGGTAAACTAATTTTCTTGCAAGGGCGAAAACTTGTGAGCTCGAACTCTACTTATCTTTTGTTTTAAAAGCTCTAATCTATTTGGTTTTATCTTCATATTTTTTATGGTCTTAGTAAAAAAAAAATAATAAAAATAAATAAACAATAAAAACAAAAACAAATGGGGTTTAAAAAAACAAAACAAACCCAGATCTCCTGAAAAAAAAAACCCAGAGAAATCACATCCTTGTTTTTGAGAACTGCCTGATTTTGGAGTGGGGCATAAGACATATTCTATGAACAAATGTTGTTTTAGTTTTGTGTAGCCTACACAATTACAACAAATGAATACGGGCAACAACATGTCAAAAAAAAAAAACCCCAAAACAAAAACAAAAACGAAACCAGTACATTCTGAGATACGTTTGAAAATCCAACAAATTTCTTTGTGAGTGTCTCCCACACATGAATAGGTGAAAACTAAAACATAAACTGTACGCATGGTTGCCATAGTAACATGATACCCATAGCAACCCTAATTTAGTGAGAGAATATTATCTTTAGAAAAAAATAGAAATAAAAATCCCCAGCCACCATGGATGTACACTTTTTTCTTGATCAGATTATCATTGCCCAATCAACATGCATACTTACCGCTGTGGCTACGGTAATTTTCTAAAGCCAAATTGTGCATTCATAAATGTAAGTAGGTGACGAATGGCTGGAGCCTTGAGTGAGTGTCTTTCAATTTACCATCGCTCTTCACACATGGCAAATAAAAATTCTTTCCCACCATATAACTCCTTTTACTTACGTATGCAAACATCAATTAAAAACATGGACACAAAGAGTGATGCCTGCTCTGTATATGAAGTCTGGTAAATTAGAGGTCAGGGGCGAGGTCAAATGTATTTCAAGCAAGGCTTGGGTTTTTCTGAATTTAACTGGGATTACATGTATCTCTCCAAGGAAACATGGGATTTAAATGAACGAATCAACTTCGGAAAATAACAATAAAAGACTTTAACCATTAAAAAAATTGCTTTAATGGTTTCTGACTGGCACCCGAAACATAAATATTCACAAAATAGGAAGACCACCAACTTTAGGCCTATAGTGTAGATAGCTCAGTTGGTTGAGCACGGTTAATCCGGAGGTCGCAGGTTCAAAGTACCACTCCAGTCAATTTTTCTTAGTTCAACCCAAAACTTTTTAAAATTTACCCGGTCAGTTTCCCTTGCAGTTTATTACTTGTTTTTTTAATGCGTCAATTTGCTAAGGAGTGCATTTTTCTTTTGAAAAAAATTAGAAGAGGTTTTTTTTTTCCTACAGAGAAGTAACAAAATTATTAAGAGAAAAATACAGTAATGCACAAGACTTTTTCCAGATTAATACTTTCTTTGTAATTGTCACATATCATTTTGCGGATTTATCTAAAGTTAATAGAGAACCACAAGGCAAAGTATACCTTTGGTTTATGGAACCATTTGATTGTGCTAATCCTATATAAATTTAGATAGATACAATAAAACTAACATGTGTCATTTCAAAAGGTGGAAGCTTTTTTGATATATTGCAAAAAAAGAAAAAAGAAAAATGGAGCCATTATGTGCGCGCAGGAAGGATAATCCGTAATTGGAACACTCCGATTAAAATGTTTATGAATCTCTAGGACTCTAAAAACCACATTCCTTTGAAGGAAATTGTTTCTAGAAATGTTATACAGTACCAACAGATGCAGTGTTTTTTGCCAATGAAGTTTTTATGGCCATTCATTTTTTGAGTAATTACATGTACCAAAGGTATATGTACCCTCATTTTAACAAAAAATTTACAACATGAAAATTTCCAATAGGATTCATCAATTTACGTTTACTGTACATCTTGGCAAAATCATAAACACGCAGGGGCAAGCAGATGTACGCATATTGGCTACCAATTCAAGTACTATTCTCAACGGTAATGGCAGCGTTTCTCTTAACATTGGTCCGCTTGCCAAATGCTGGTTAAGACACCTGAGGACCGGTCAAAATTCACTCCAAGTGGTCCCACTGGCTAGTTCAGTGTTGAAAAGCATCCCTATTTCATTTGAAATATGAACTAGTGAAAACAAACTGACAGACCAGTGAAATGACAAACTAACTGGTCCTGCTGGCCAGTCACTAAAAAATGTAAGGGCAAACCCTGAATGGTATGGTTCATTTTGATGCCAGCATTTTCAGAAATTATCGTTGACTACTGCAGGGAGACCGTGGTTACAGGACACATGTACACTGCAGAACCTCAAGGTAATATTGCAAGGTGAGACTAAAGTGGGAAAAATTAATCAGCCGTGCAAAATGTAATATCCTGTGATTTTACACAAACAGAGTTGCCTGCTGCAAAATACTGCAAGCAATCAAGTGTTGTTGTTATTCAGTTAAAGGGACCCATGTGCACTGTTTTGGGGAAGAGCAAGTTAATTTCCTGTCTTCTGGTGTTTAATCAAGACATCAAACCACCGACCTGTGTACATTTTTGATCAAATTCAATTGTCATAGTTTGACTGAAAACAACAAAACAATGGTGCAGGGATTTGTTGCACGTTCATATCGCAGTAGAAATAAGCAAAGTTTCGTTTTTTTTCATAGGCCTTGTATTTTTTCTGTATTTGCATTGTTGTGGTCAAATAAATAACACTGTCAATAATAATATAGGTTTTTCAAATGATTTTTCCTCAGTTTTGACAGAATTTTTGACACATTGTTTGCTTGAAAGAATTTTATAATCAGTGAGTTTTTAAATTGAAACTTTCACGGGAAATGTTTCTTTCCCCTGTGTCGTAGCAAAGCAGTAAAGAGTACTAGAGTCAAGCTCTCATGTATCTGATCAGCAGTGTTCGGGTTTGAGTCCCAGTCGTGGCACTTGTGTCTGTTCCGCCCCAACTTGACAATTGTCCCAACTATAGTTGGGACTGGTACCAACTTGAGTATTAAAGTTGGGACGTCCCAACTATAGTTGGGATCGCCCACATTGTACAGGACACCGTGATCGATCATGCGTGAATGTGAGACACAACTGCAGACGCACAAGCTGATGCGATCGGCGTTAATAAACACGATTGTAGTGGCAGCGCAACATTCCTAATCTCATATCGTGGAGCTAGAGCCGGTCGCGAGCCGGTGCCCAGGACGAGGTTTGGAATGATAGCGGCCTCATGATCATGTCGGGTGACAATTTCAGTCTTAAAATAAAGTAGGCCTACGCATTTAGTTTCCCTTCTCTCGGAAAACCAAACTTCTAATCAATCTCAAATATTCTCAAGGGAAAGTGGTCTTAAAAATATCATACTGTTGCTTATACTATTATTATGTTTTTAGTTTATTCATGGGGTGCTTTGTGTTTACTGCGATCCCAACTATATTGGGACGCCCCAACTTTAACACTCAAGTTGGGACCAGTCCCAACTATAGTTGGGACAATTGTCAAGTTGGGGCGGAACATGTCCATTGCTTGACCATAATTGATTTGTCCTTTAGATGGGACATTAAGCCATAGGTTCGTCCTTGTTTGTCCAAATGAGGCAAGGTTGTGTCATGATGGACAAGGTTGGTGTCTACATGTGTATACATGGAGTCCTCCAAGCTGTTTAGAAGTTTCCCTTTCTATTTTGTGTTTATTGTGAAAACATTTCAAATGACAAGGATCTAAAAATACACACCATGCATGACATTTATAAACCAGATAAAGAATGTTCATGTATTTTGTTTGTGCATTGTAGCAAAATATAATCACTTGGTAAAACCAGATTTCACCTTGTGATTACATTCTGTGACAATGCACTCAAACACATCCTATCCTATACCATTTTTTGGTTTATGAAACCAAGAAACCCTCAAAAGTGCCTGGCCTTAAACTTTTGCCATGTAACTGCCATGCACTCCACAATTTTATATTGGAGTCTAATATGGATAATTATTGGATGCTTCACAGCCGAGGTCTGAAGATACCTAGCAGAAGATCTTGAAGAAATTTCTGTTAAAGATGTGGTAAAAACCCAAACAGGTAAGGACTGAAAACCCATTTGACATAAATGGCTCAGGTCTGAGGCAGGATTCGAACTGCAGTCCATAGAGGTGAAAGGCAGCCGGAAGACCCCCCCCCCAACTATTCTTTAAAACTGGATTGTCTTGAAAGTCCTTTTCACAGAATCTTCAAACAGGATAATGGAAACAAGGGGTTCTTAGACATTTTTATTCAGGGCTTGAATTTAACACTAGACCTCCGGCCTAAGGCCAGTGATTTTAACCTCGGGCCAGTAAACTCATTACCTGACAAGTCCGGAGGTCTTGGGTTTTTCAATTGAATAATAGCCAATGCGTAATGATGTTCAAATGTTGACCTTGAGTCTGGTATTTATATACAAATACTGACTTATCAGACAAATGAGATATGCTCTTAGTGCTCGTTCAAATAAAACAATTTACTTGTGTAGAAAGCTCTTTCTTATGAAGATTCTGGTCTTGTGAAATAAATTCTGGTAAACATTTTGAGCTACATGTACAAGCCCCGAGGTCTTGCGGCATTTTACCCTAAATTCGAGCCCTGATATTACATGTAAGTGCTTGTTTCACATGCAGCTGTTTGTACATGTGTTTTCTGCTCAAAACATTTTTTGAAAACTAACACAGATTACAAATTGCATGACAAGGAAAAATTTTGTCCAGCAAATTTACAAAACAAAATATTTAGACTGTCACTGAATATGTTTTGAAATTGATAATAATGATGGACACTTCAAGCAACGGAATCTGCCAATTTTGACACTCATGGCGGATGAACATTATTACACTGGTCATTGGACAATTCTTTAAACCATCTCAGCTCCCTGGGGTGTTACAACTTGTGTTGCCAAGCTAAATCAATCACAAGAACCATCCCTGCCCCGACAGTCACAGGTACCCATTTACCCTTGGGTGAAGAGAGGCAAATACAGAATTACATGGAAAGTTAAGTTTCTTGCACAAGGACACATGACCAGGATTCGAACCCACACCCTCATGACTTGGCCACCAGAACTTGAGTCCAGTGCACTAGACAGCTTACTCACTGACATGCTTTAAATTGTACCACTACTAAACATTGCACCCTCTGCTTTGATATTTGCCTGTTGTAACTTTAATGTTGTGAATTTAAATATCACGGTAGTTTTCACTAATAATATGAAAGCCAAGAAAGAACCAAAATGAAACCAAACAAAATGCACTAAATAAACATTATACTCAAATCAATACATTGATTATTTGATGCTCTGATTACAGGTATTGGTTAAATCGTTTCCATGCATCTGCCACAATTCACCATTGAATTGTTTGAAGCAAGACCCCAACAATAACATTTTGTAATATTCCGGGGGTGGGGGGGGGGGGAAAGAGGGGGTCATGATTAAGAAATTTTGCCATTCAAATTGTGTGGGAAAAAACCACTGCACTTATAAAACACACCCAGGTCTGTCAATTTGCAATTCTGCTTGTGATTACATACAGTGCACGTAAAAAGCTGTTGTCAAACTGTAGCGAGCCGATAGCCCCAGTAGCCACTCAATCACACAGCCCGCAGACAGCTCAAGTGGGTACTTCTCTATGCATTAACAGGCTCTTTCCTCAATGTCTTCCCTGGTCCCAGTACATGGTCTTCTCCTGAGAACCGCAGGGTAAACATCTGACTGGTGTTTACTCATGGTGGCCAATTATCTACATGTATCACTGTCACGACAGTACATGCATACATTGCACACATTGTACTTAAAAGTTAGATACAAATAACATTGCTTTCACTCCTACACATTACACACTTCATTTTAAAGGTATTATACAGAATTGGCAGAGCTGACAAAGTTTTTTTGGGGCTACATACTGTACAAAGTGTGGACCTGAGAACATGAGGTCCACATAGGGACTTGAAACACTATGTGTTTCAATGAAATATCAACCCTGTAAAAATTTGGGCTGGATTTATTGTGTGAGTAAGGAGAAAATACTGAAAAATCACGGACAATTTTCAGCTGTTCTAGTATGAACTTCATAATCAGTAAGCTTTCAGGCTAAAATCCAACAATGATGTTGTTTTGTTCTAAGTACCAATTTTGTTTAAAAGTCCATTAAAGTGGGGCTTGGCCTCTAACGTCAACTTTAGTTTAGCTCCTCTCTAAAGCGTAAGCAAAATTATTAACAAGGACAAAAACAAAACCAATACTGTTCTTGGAACAGTAAATTCATTTCCTTCCTTCTGTTTTCAATAAACAAGCTTACCAACCATGATTATTTCACATTATTCAAATTACATCCTTGGTTACTCACATCAACAAACAATAGTGTTTATTGCTGTTCTTGTTTTGGTTGCTGTTGCCAATTGCTTGATTATCCTCTGAGATCTGTCTGTGACTTGTTTTTAAACTTTTACCTTAGTGCAATGGATTCCTGATTGGTGTAGTCAGAAAACTGGACTAAGTTTGTCTCTTTGTGTAATTCCAAGTCATAAATGCCCTTTTATTCTATTGGTATTGTATTTCGTAAGTGCATATTTGTTGCTTACTGCTTTTTAATGTATTCAGTACAATTTTGTGCACATGTACACATGTATGAGACAAAACTGCCAATCACATGTGCAATAGAGCCAAGCAAAAGCTTATTGGCAAATTGAAAACCACAAATAAATTATTTTTCAGCCTTTTGTCAGATTTTGTTCACTGGAGATACAAAGTATCAGGCAATTCAATAGTAGTTCTCCGACAATGCCAACTAAACTAAATTGTTTTACAAAATAAAAATAGAGTGATATAACTACAGCAAAAACGAAAGGCTAAATTGTTGATATTTTGTTTTGATTAAACGGTTACTAAATAACTAAACGGATAGCGACTTTGTAACTTTTTAAGCGTTTTTAAACCATCACAGGTTTAGACCATAAATCAGTATTTATACTGCGAGTGTTCTTTTACTTAGTAATGATGAAATAAACAAACCATTAATAATGGTGCAATGTTTCATTTGTTTTATGTCAGGGATTTTGTGCCCTGGTTTGTGATGGGGGATGGTTATTTTGATTGAGCAATCCGGAGTTTTGTAAGTTCAGATGGTATTTACATTGTGTAGTGTTTTGGGAGGGATCAGCATGAGGCGCTCAATACATCTACACCGCAGTAATCCTGTCATTTGATTGGTGGAACACGCCTCATGCGTCATCCTTTTATTTTGCCATGTACTTCAAGGCTCACAAATGAAATATTATATGAGTCCCATATGGATAGATAGGATACTTTGAATGCTTCGCAGTGCCGGTTGCAAAGTAATCGTTTCCCCTCTTTCATTCTTCACAACACGGGGAAAGTTCAAGTCACAAGGGAAAAAATTGGTGTCTACATTGAGTCGTCCACGTTGTTTGGAAGATTTTTTTAAGAGCCCCCCCCCCGATGGTATTTTCAACACTCATTGTTTGCATATCAGCCATAAGCCATAACTCAGAATCTTGCTGTACTATCGTCTCTACAGATTTCCCTAATGATGTCAGAGTAGCACAAATTAACCACCCTTATTATAAGTGATGGATATTGGCTCAGTAATTACACACAAGGGAATGAGCTTATATCCCAAAACAACTAATAGCTTTCCTTGTTCTTGCTCTACCTTAAGTACAAGTACTACATGTACCAGTACATTTTATAAAACAAAAATATGACACTTGTTTTCTTTTTACTGTAATGTTTGATTCTGTACATTTATTTTGAGGATGTGCAGTTGGCCCACATCCTTTTGAGTGGGATGTGGAATGAAGTTACAAAAAAAACTTCATCCTGCTGCAACCTTAAAATAATTTAGTCTAAGTATAAACATCTAGGCCCAATTTCAAAGAGCAGAACATTTTGCTAAAAGATTTCTGCTGAGCAAAAATAAGCAGGATAACACTCTTAACATGTATTTTGGTTGGTAACCTTCCAGTAAGCTGAAAGTGAGGGTAGGCCTATACCTTTGGTAAAATTACTCAAAACATTAATAACCATAAAACTTACTTGTTATTGTTAAGAAGCACTGCAGCTCTTGACAACATTTTGGGAACCAATTCCCTTCTAAGGAATGTGGTTTAGTGATAAGGAATTCAAAAGACTGTCAACCTGATATCTGCATGAAAGGTTTCTCAGATTGTGTATTCCAATTATGGCTTATTCTTCCTGCTTGGACATAATCGCTCCAGAATTAGTCGTCAAGATCTCAAAAATGCTACTGCCTTTAGAGCTGAAATTTGCACAGGTTAGTTACATTGTATTTAAAACAAAATTTACGTCAGATAAAAAACAATGGAACGGTTTCAAAAGCAAAAGGTACACCTTGCCTTTAATTTTGAATGCTTACTGTCAGACTGTTTGTGCTCACATCGCTCTATGAAATCGAGTCTAGGTCTACATGATACTACTTCCTGTGCAGTGCAACTGTGAGCTCAACGAACTGTGTTTTAAAACAATCCTCCTATGGGATGACAGTGGTGAATGAGATCAGTACAGTGTTCATTGTACACATCCGGAAGCAACGGAAAAAACATACTAGGGTAGTCATGCACGGTGTCTCGCACTACATCTACATCAGAAATCTGGGTCTCTAATGATATTATAGCAACATATCAAGTAAAAAAACCGGTGTCTGATACCTGGGTGTTAGGGACATTAGAGACTCACCAATGGAATCACCTATGGAATCACCCATGGAATCACCCATGGAATCACCCATGGAATCACCCATGGAATCACCCATGGAATCACCCATGGAATCACCTAAAATTTAGCAATTTGATAATTTGTTTTCATCTAATCTCGCCATACCAGAGCTGTCAACATTGGAATTTTGCAATCAGGGAGATATTGAAGTGGTCCATAGAATCTGAAAAATCCATCAATACCTTGTGTTGTAGATCGTGCTTTTCCAATTCCCTAATGTTAAAATGATCCAACGTCCATGTGTGTACCACAATAAAATGTACATCTTTTGTCCCGTACTCTTCACAGAGATATCGGCACTGCAAATGCATAACATTGTTACCTGATTGACCTCCTTTATACATGTACCTGGCCATTCTGTGTGATATTCTCCCTAATATTTCTGCTAGTATTTCTTCGTCTTCGTTGCCATTTTTCAATGTAGTTTTCACAATTGTAAATGTTACAATCTTGGTCTGTATGACCTGGCACATGTTTGACTCTCTCAGCATGCTCAGTGCAGTGTACAGTATCTGTAAACAAGAAGGGACTGCTGCACAGACTTCTCACATTCTTATCCTCAGCCAAGGTTTGCCCTTTACTTTTTCAGTGACTAGCCAGAGGTAACAGTAAGCTTTTCATTTAACTAGTCCACCAGCTTGTGTACAATTACTGAACTAGCCAGCCGAACCACTTGAAGAGAACTTGGCCTGGGCTCCAGGTGTTTTATCTAGCTTTTGGCCAGTGGACCACTGTTTCAAAAGAAAAACACTGGATCATCAACAGGCTTGGAATTACACGAAGGCCATGGCTTTTGTTAGCCCTTGTCTTGACCTTGGTAACCCTTGAAAGCTTGCCCATAGACTTCCAGATTGTCCAATGTGTGCTTTTTGCATTATTTCATGACTGCTACATTATCCACACTATAATGTGACACGGAAAGTGTGTCTAAGTGGACTAGATATCAGAATGTGATTTCCGTCCACACTACATGTGTTTCCATTAATACACTACAGTCCTCTAAATCTCTTTAGTAAAGAGAAATGTTCAAAATCAATGCATAGTATTAGGGCCTACACGATTTGAGAACAATTGATGAAGAGTGGATCTAATACATCAACAAAGACAAATTGGCCCCACCAGGAAAAAAACCCTTAAAAATTACATGATGGTGATGTTATTGCTTTCAAAGCAATAATTGTACACAACACAGATATGTGCACAGGGAATGTGGTTTGTAACATGTAAACAAGTTTGACATTATTGTATTATGAGGCTTCATTTTTTACACTCAGGATTTTACAATACAGGTACATGCAGTAGAACAGGCATGATATTTGGCCGTTGGAAAGAAGTAGTAAAATTGTATTGATTTCAAGGCCTGGCTTACA
>CM021529.1:11149063-11194954 GCA_010994315.2 Pisaster ochraceus
GGACCGAGTTGACTTGGACCGAGTTGACTTCGGACCGAGTTGACTCTGAAGCTTTTAAAGGAGTACAGCTTCCCAGCTACTACACTACTGGTCTAGGTTTTTTTAGTTACTTACGGGGGCATTTTCCTTGCTGTACACAGATCTTTTGAAGAACCACACAAGCAGCTGACAGCACTCGGATAACACTCGGGCGACAAATCAAAACCAACTAAAAAGACGGAGTGAATGACGGAGTCTAAGTAATACTAATATAGGGTAATCGTTCGCTTTCACACGTCAAAAGGACGCACTCAAAAACATACAGCGTGTCACATGTCTAATCATGTGATCGGTCTCCAGTTCACGAGATCGATCGATCTCACGTTCACGAGATATAGTTAAAGGTCACACATCTCTGTCTACGGATCGTCAGTGTTGGACTTCGTGGTGGTGGTACCACCGTCCTCAGGTTAATATTTTGCCGGTTTTTCCTTTGTTTTGTATTCTTTCATGCACAGCTTAACACCTAACAGCATTATTCTCTCCCGTACAGCTGTTAATGTGGACACACCACTTAAATTTTAAATGTAACACTAAACAGTAACACCACCCGGCTATCGCCTATCGCGCTAAGTAAACAATGACTCGTTCGATTGCGATCCCTGAGCCTGACCCCAGATCAAAAATTATATCCTTACTGTCGGGAAAGGTTGACACTGGTAGATTTAATATAGCCAGGAATATGCAGTTTGAACCATTCTAAAGGCTTCAAAACATTCTAAGAATGGCAGTTTGATTTCTTTCGAAGATTTAGATTTGTCATTTTAAATCATAAATGGATGTTGTATTGTTGGATTTTCCCCTCTACTAACCACTAACTTAAGTCTAAAGTCATTAAGTGTAAAGTCTTAATCACAAATAATCTAGAAAGGTAAGAAAATGACATAAGATAAAGTAAATATAATTACAACAACATAGCATTAGGATTAGGAAGTTGTGCATGACTTGTATTTGTAACTAATGCCCTAGGTGTCTTCTACTTTCCAGTGATTTCTACTACTACTAGCAAGCTGTGACCGTTGTTGGGAACCATGTCTAACGGGAGGCGTGATGTCATTGTCATTGGAGGGGGAATCAGCGGTGAGGGGAACAAATCCACAAGACCGCAAGGCTTGTGGTTCAAAATGTTTACTGGACCAGAATCAAAAAAAGAAAAAACTTCCTGATCCAGTTTAATATGAATTTAAGTTTACTGTTTTTATTTGAACAAACGCCAAGTTATGCGAGAGAAGATTGATTTCATTTGTTTTTATTGGTACATGTATTACTACATTATATCATATACTCAGTAGAATTGAAAAGTAATTTATCAGACCCAAAGTCAACATTCGAACGTAGTATTTTTGTTCAAGATGTTCCACAGTGAGGTATCATTCTTCATATATTCAGTTAAAAAACACAATACCTTTTTTTTCTCAGGAAAGGGTGAAGCCATATAGACTGAGTCATATCTCACATTCACAATCCACAGACCAAACTTTAGGGCCATGTTACACTGGGCAATTTACAGGAAATCACTTCCAGGCAATCTCTGCGAAGAAAAAACATTCATATGTTAATGTGTATTCAGTTTGCAGCAACAAGATGTGTATTTATCTACTTGGCTGTGTAGATTTGTTCTTGAGAACTTGTCTTGCTATTTGATCAATAAATAAGTTCTCCAAGAACAAATCTACCTAGCTCACATGGTGTTACCACAAACTGAATGCGTTGATACCTCACCATGCATTTCCTCAAAACCCATTCATATGTTAATTTCCACATATTCTTCTTGGGGACAGTGAAATACTGTTAGTAAATGTATGTTGCACTCCTGAAGTGTTCCTTTTGCATGCAGTGCAGTTGGTTGCCTCCAAATTGCCAGTAAAAATTGTCCTGTGTGACGAGGCCTTTCAAGTTTAATCAAGTTGGGATGTGCAAAAAGCTGATGGCTGGGCGTCCTTGAATTTAAAGGAAACCTCGACTATACTACATATTTCACAATATATTTGTTGAGTTTTTGGGAGGAGCTTTGTTATAAAGTATCGACCCCTTGCCCAACCTGTAGTGTCTATCCAGTCCACCGTTTTGGGAGGCAAAATGTCCTCACAGGAGCTGACTCTCAAAATGGTAGAAATGGTAGAAGTGCATTGTGAAGAGGTGCGTCTGCATTATGCAAGGGGTCAATACATTTGTAAATCTTTGAAAGTATATTGGAAACTGCAGGACTTGTTCAGTAGTGGGGTTACTAGCCACCAAGTGCTATAATTACTGGACTCTAGCTGGCCAGTGGTCCGTTTGGTATGTCAAGCCCTGTACATTGCACTGTCGGTTAAACTCACATCAGGCCAATCCCGAGTTTTCTCAAGTTTGATTATACTCAACTGTTAGGACAGTTCACCCGAAACGGGCCATGAAATCACACAATACTGTAAGGAGAATTAGTTCTCATCTCTCTAATGGAGGCTCCAAGATATATTGTTTCCAATATTTGCCTTCATAAAGGTCTGTCTGCTGCCAAACTACTCCAGGAGCAAGGCCAAAATGTCCTGGTTTTGGAGGCCAGGGACAGGGTGGGAGGTCGGACTTACACCTTAAGGGTAAGGAACAGTGTGTGAGATTTACCAAGACCATGGTGTTTTCACGTACAAACATCCAACATTCCATGGATTATGTACAATATACATGTAATGAAGAAACCATAGAGGGTGCTGTGACTTGTGTTTGGGGAATATGACTACTTTGAAATACTGGGAATACTGGTGTTATCCATCGATGTGCATGCTGGTCTAGTTAGTGACCAAAGTTTATCATTATCTAGACCAGCATGCACCTCATTCCACGGCTAATGTGCGAGTACCGAATATTTGCAAAGTTGTTGATGACACATGTCACAGCACCCTCCATGGTTTGTTCCTTATGTCTACATTATATATAATCCATCAAGCGTTGGTTAGGTGAAATGTGAATACACCATGGTCTTGAGAGTTAAGGCTACATGTGCCTACCTGCTGCATAAATACAGCATCTTAATTAATTATTCATGACCAAAGTAAAACACGATCACTGATTGGCTCCCCTGAAAAGTCTCTGAAGATTTGCCAAAAAAATAAAGAAATAGTTAAGACCCACCCTTATAACAAATATCCAAGACCATGATGGGATCTTGGGGGAATAAATGACACACGCCCTCTATGGTTTATTTATTACATGTATGTAACCTGTTGAACATTGGTGAAAACACCATGCCTTGGAGCCAAGACTTTATGGTTTGTCTTTCACTGTTTTTCCTTATTGGAAACAAATGTATAGGAACCCCAAAAGAAAGGATTGTATATAAACAAAGTTTCAATTTAAGTTATCTAACTTTACTTTTACTGTACCGTACTTCTTCTTTCGTTTGTCATGGACAAACTTCATAACTCTGCTTGCTGTTGGTTATCATTGTTGTATCCTCATTAGGCCATGTGCTCAATGTGGTG
Source organism: Pisaster ochraceus (assembly GCA_010994315.2). Classification (NCBI taxonomy): domain Eukaryota; kingdom Metazoa; phylum Echinodermata; class Asteroidea; order Forcipulatida; family Asteriidae; genus Pisaster; species Pisaster ochraceus. Next base: position 11,152,564 of record CM021529.1, read on the forward strand.
TTTGATTGATAGAACATTGGGTTAAGGATGTAAGCTGCTACTGAAAATACAATAATCAGGCTGAGGATTTCTCAGGGTTTTCTCAAGACCTCCTTGAGTCTTCACATTTTCTTGAAAGGTGTATAGCAGTCTTGAAAGGGAGAGAAAAATAGTCCATATTGTGTCCAAACCTGTAGTTTTGTATTTCTGGTGATGCACTGACTAAGTCTGTCAACCTCCTAAAGTGTAACATATGGGAGGATCCAGGTCTAGGGAGAACCCAGGCCGGCAAGCAGATTTTTGGGATTTTTCACTAATGTCAAATTTTATCCCTTAATAATGAAATATTTTCTCAGTTGAATAAAAACCATTTCCTTAAGAAAAAAGATTCTTGAAAGGTTGTTTCTACAAATGAAATCTGACTGTTTGCGCTTTTTCCTTGAGTTTTCTTTACTCATTTGATTTGTAGGACCCTGCCTTTGAGTATCTGGATGTTGGTGGAACGTACATCGGACCCACTCAGAACAGGATCATCCGTCTGGCCAAGGAGTATGGAATTCAGAACCAGATAGTGAACGAGGAGGAAAGAACAATTGAGTTTAGAAATGTAAGTCATGCACAAGATATTGTAGACCATTTAATTTGAGATCAAGTAAATCCCTTTGAACTCTTCTCAAAATAAGACCAGATTTAAATACTTTTTGAAGCGATAGTGGCTCTGGCTGAAGCTAGAGCACTGTACTTATCATTATCTTTCACTTATAATAGTGCCTCACACTTTGACGACCCACTTGGCGTGAAAAGGCACATAATAAATACTATAAGTTATCACACAAGCGCGAATGGAGTAAGGACAAACATTTTGCTGCTGCGTCTCATATCCAGCAAGGCTGAAGGCAGATTTGAATATGGACACTTATGCATTATATTTTTTCTGTATTCCATGAGTGCTCAAACTTATCTTCAAGTAAACTTGACGCATAGCTTAAAATATCACAATATTTAGGGATAGAACAGCGCGTTATAGAACAGGGTTTGATATGGCCCGTGCAATATAGGTTTGTATCAAATGTTTGTTGTTGTGAATTGACCAAAAAGAATCGAGGATTTGAGGAAGATAAAGGTTATTGTTTTGATTATTATTTGGCAGGGGAAGTCGCATCCCTTCAGGGGAGCTATACCAGCGTTTCCCAATTTCTTGTCTTTGCTGGATATCAACAATGCCTTGAGGCTTGTCGACTCGTATGGAGAGACGGTAAGCATATCCTTCCTGTCTTAAAGACGCTATCATGAAAATGGTCTTGGGTTTTTTAGCAGGGCTTGAAGCTTAAAATGTTTAAAAGACCAGGATCACAGCAAAAAAACTGTCTACACAGTTTCAAATATAAACTGTGTTTGTTTAAACAAGCACTAAGAGAAAATTTATGCCGCTTGTCATATGGGTAAGTTCATGGATATCATAAGATAAACAGTGAAATTGCCCATATTTAGATTCCAGCTGCTGCACCTTGGGACTCCCCGAGGGCAGTGGAGTGGGACAGCATAACCGTCAAAACGTGGATCGACGCAAACTGCTGGTGTGAATTCAGCAAGAATTCCGTGGATCTTATTGTGAGGGCGGCATTCGCCACTGAGTCCTGCAATCTGTCTTTCCTGTTCTTCCTCTGGTACATCAAAGTTGGTGGAGGTAGGCAATGTTACTAAAACTGTGCCACTGTTTGCAATGCTGATGCTTTTTTGAATGACAAAATACAAAAATAGAATTAGCTGTTGCAAACTGCTTACCAACCAAAAGGACCTATGGTATAAATGCAAAAAGTAGTCAGTGGCTTGACTTTTCAACCCTGGCAGGGTCTTTCTCGAAGGCTAAATATCACATAAACAGGTATACTGGTGTAGCAAAAGCATTCAAGTGGAACAGACACAGAAAACCTGTAGATGGTGTTCCGTGATGTCATTAAAAAATGCAGCTCAGCAAACAGTGATATGGTCTTTCCACGGTAAACAGCTGTATTTCCCAGTGCTACAGCTGGACCCAATGTCACGGCTCTGCTTATGGTAAGCAAAGTGTCTGTGCTTGTTGAAATCCGCTTTTGTCAAGCATATTTCACAGGTTAGCAGGGAGTTTTTGTGTGTGCGCATTTATACTCTATATGGTTCTAGGCATTCTAGGCTTACACAGATAGCGCAGAAATTAGGGGCTTCACCCTTTAAGCGAAGAATGGTGATTGGAGGATCAAATCGACCAAAAATTTGACCTAGTATCTAAGTGCATTGACAAATAGCAACTGTGAACACGCACCCAAATTCCATTTGTATTGCTGTGTGGTGTCTTTTGTAAATGACACTGGGCAGAGCCAGACGCATTCGTCATACCATCTACCTCCATTGTGTTGATGGACATGCTGTGAATTGGCTGGGGCAGGGCTTAATGCAGGGGTGAGATTTGACTAATGTGAAAATTCCTGGTTCCCCCTTTAAATATTCTGGACCCCAGATGTTAGAATTCAGGAGGTTTACAGACTCTGTACACCACCAGAAATACAAAACTACTGGTTTGGATGCAATGTAGACTATTTCTTTCTCCCTTTGGTGATAGCTTTACTTCTTTCAAGACAATTTTAAGGCTCAAGGAGGTTTTGAGAACAACTTGAAATTAGGAAAAATTCTGAAAAATCACATGCCTGTTATTGGACCTGTCTATTCAAGAAGTCAAAATAATTGATAGGTGCTTCTTGGTTCAGTTGGACAACACTGGGTACATTTCATGTTGTTTTATTGTTTCGTATGCTACAGGCGTGCATCGATTTATGAGTACCACGGATGGTGGTCAGGTTAGTTACAACTTTTCCAACTTTTTCCCTTGTCATTTGGAAATGTTTTAGTCTCCCATGTACACATTGTTGAACTTCCCTACGAAGAAGATTGCATTCTCCTTAAAGGTAGGGTCATAGATTGGTTTTGCCATTGTAATGCTGATTTATAGGCAAAGTTATAAACAAAGATACAATAGAAGTCACTCGTGAAAGTTTCAGCTTAATACAGTGTCTATTTGCTGAGGGAACAGAAAAAACGACTTTTCACACAAACGTTGAATCCATCCATGTTTAGCGAGGTTACAGCGGATACCAACCGCATCTTTGACAGCAGTATTTGCAAGTGGACACCAACCCTCAGAAATCTGAGAAACAATTCATGCATTTCTCAGATTCAAGTGTTTTGGGGTGAACAATTTTCCAAACCATGTTACCTCAAAGGAAATCCTTTCTTAAAGTTTATACCATCAACAGCTGCAGTACTTTTCTCCAAGCATGTTGTTATGGTAATTAATTTAATAATGAGTTTTTACCAATCTATGACCTACCTTCAAATGAAATGACAATAATATTCTGTGTACTACCTCCCTCAAGGACAATAACTGTATGTTTCTGTTTACGAGTAGGAAAGAAAATTTGTTGGTGGTTCGATGCAAGTGAGTGAGCGCATGGCACAGCAGCTTGGTGAAGGTAAGCTGTCTGTCATGTACTTTTGTTATCTTGTTGCACGTACCAGGGCCCAATTTCATAGAGCTGCTTAAGCAGAAAATATTGCTGAAAAATGTCTTGCTTAGCAGAAATGAGCAGGATGCCAGTCACAAATGATACATGTGGAATGGTAATTTGGCTGGTTTCCTTATTCTTGCAAGCATAATTTTGTTGTGCTTAGCTAAATAGGGCCTCTGTGTGAAATGTCTGCAACCCGTTTTATGAAAATTCCATCGAACTAACTTATTGTGTGAGCCAGAATAAGCTGAACGAAATTTTATTGTTATCAATTCAATTCCATTTGACATTTAAGTCTGTATTGTTATGAAGCAATCGTCCAGTAATATTTGTGATCACCCATTCCGCAGATAGTGTCTTCCTAAACCATGTAGTAGCAAGTGTGGAACAAACCGACGATGGTGTGAAAGTAACAACTAGAGATGGTGCCGTATTTGAGGTAGAGTATTAAGATCTTGACTATTTAAATTCTATTATATTCTTTCAAGAGAAGGTCAACTTACAACAATACTGAATCATGTAGTTAAAGCCAAAAGCCATAGCCTTTGGCAAGTCAATCAGTTTAGACACAGCTGTAATCATTGGTGGCTGTAGTTGATACAAGTCATCATTGTATGATTGCTGTAGTTATTTTTGACTACATTGTTCACCCATTTAAAAACAAATTCGTCAAAACAGCTGTAAATATGTACAAAGCACTTTCAAACACACACCCAAAATACATAACAGACTCACTTGATCTCATGATGCCCAATAGCAGTGGCCTCTGCTCGGAGTGTTGCTTAGAAATACAATCACACATTCAAACATGCAAGGTGACAATGTCTTCTCAGTAGCTGGACCCAGATGCAGCAATTACTCTCTACATCTGAACATTTGTACTTGTAACTCCATTTATCAATTGAAACATAAATTCAAGTTGTACCTATTTTCACCTCACAAGGCTCCTATTTAATGCAATGTTCCTGTCTGGAATTACTGCCCTTAGCGCATTGCAACCATTGGAAAAATGCCCTGTTTAAATGCCTGTATTGTTGTTAATATTTTTTGTATTATCTTAACAGGCAGCGTACATAATAAGCGCAATGCCGATGGCACTTCTTGGACAAATCGTTTTCCAACCACCCCTTCCTTGTTTAAAGAGTCAGGTAATGTTCAAAATTTCATTACAAATATTGGGAAAAATCTATCTTCTAACAAACCCAAATATTGTTATTATTTTATTATTACGCATTTCTGGTAATGAAACCAAGGATGCCTCATAGGTGAACTTAAACACCGTAGCTCTCAAGCCGAAGGAAACCTGTAAACAAGGTGTTTGCTATGTGAACCAGAAACACCAGGGTTAACCCCTACTCTTCTAGGATAAGTGTTCTGGGTTCTTTTACTTGCACTACCAATCCTAGTACACGGCACCCATGGCTTAATGTCCTATCCGAAGAAAAAAAGCAACTATGGTGAAGTATCTTGCTCAAGGACACAAGAGCCATGACCAGGACTCAAACCTACACTCTGCTGATTAGAAACATCAGAGCTTGAGTCTGGTGCTCTTAACCGCTCAGCCAGGACATGCCTGTAGTATCTTAACATTCAGTGTACATGATAAGTGCAGTTGCTGTCCGTTACCTCTTAGTATGCTTTTAGTTATAATATAAAAGACAGCTTAATAATAATCGATTCTTATATAGCGCTTTATTACAGCCCGAATGCCGTATCAAAGAGCTTCTGACATTATTACCCCTGGTCACTGGGCCATATATTTCATTCCTTAAACCATCTCAGCTCCCTGGGGAGTATACAGCTGGTGCTGTGAGTTTACCGCGCTCCAAGCTAATCATTCACATAAACCATCTCTGCCCTCACAGGTACCCATTTTACCCCTGGGTGGAGAGAAGCAATTATGGTTAAGTGATAAGTGATAAAATGGATCCACCAGAATTTGCAACAGATATATTTATATTATTTCAAGATTCATTCAATTCAAGTAAGGAACTGTTTGAACTGAGCTGTACTTGGTTAGTGTGTAAAAGTTGCAAGCATTATTAACACCTCCATATTTTTTCCTTTCATAAACTTTGTTTCCCCCTCCAATGGTATCTGTCATTTTGCCACAAATTCTCATGTTTTCCTTTGATGTTGATGTGTGTTTGATCACAGTTGATTCAGCATATGCCAATGGGCTCTGTTATCAAGACGTTTGTGTTTTACAAGACAAATTTTTGGAGGAATTTAGGTAAATATATATATTGAAAACATATTATTGTTAAACTGTCTGACACATTATATACTCATGCTTCTTATATATGATTTGACTTTTCACAGACATTTACAAAAGATCCCAGTAGGTGAAAGCGTAACTCATATCTGCCTATTTACGTGAATTCACGTAGATTAGAGAACTTTTGTTAGCGCCTTACTACAGGAAAACCTGTAGATTAACAAGAAGCTAGTGTCTTTCCTTCTACTGTCATTTACTAGTGATAAGAAAGGGGGAACATGGCAAAATATATACCACATTAAAGAGAATTGTGTACTCTTTTCAACAGTATTTATACACCATGATTAAGAGAAGCATCTTAATTATAATGAAGTATCTTGCTCAAGGGTTCAAGTGTCATGACACCAGGATATGGATCTCTCTTTTTTATAGTAAAGAGTTTGACATCATCTGTACTGTTTGTTTTTCTTTTTGTGGTAAATAATAATGTTCTCTTTTGTATTTCTACGTCTAGATTTCAATGGAATAATTCTTGGCACTGAGGGTCCAGTAAGTGGTACATTTGAGGAAATTAAACCTGATGGATCTCATCCAGCGATCATTGGGTATGTTTTGTTTATGGACAATCAATTTATACAGACTTGGTACAGATTAGTAATTATCTTTGAAAGATATTGTTGCTTTTTTGCCCTGAAAGCCCAAGGTCATGTCACACAAGGCAATTTACTGGCAAAAGGAAATTCCTTCACATTTTGGTTTTCTTATTGCGGGATACAGCTAGAAAAATGTAACCAATTGGCGCTAATGTAACCAAAAGACCTTGATTGGTGTGTGGCCATCTTTGTTGGGTTCCCTGCTCACACAGTGATGATGGCAATTCGTTAGCTTACATTTGGATGATTAGAAAAGTGAGAATGATTTCTGCGGGAAATGCGGATAATTTTAGGATTATTATGTTAGAATTTGCTCAGATTTAATTTGCTTTTTGTTTGCTTTAACCCTCCTGCTATATTACCATTTAATCTCATTCAACTTGGTTTTAAGTGATAGAAAACTACAATACAATGCCAGCCTGCAATATAATAACTGTGAATGCATCTTCACAGTACACAGAAACAGTAAGTTCTGTGCATAGTTGTGCCACCATACACACCCTTGCAGTTGACTGGTTTCAAATGGTTTGGAAGCTCACTGGAAAGTGATATTAGGAGATTAATAAGAGGGTAAATAAAAACTTTGGACAATGAAATTATAAAAAAGTGAAAACAAGACTATTTGAAAAATGTTAGTACTTGTGTAAATTAAAGATTTAGTTAATTTTTTTTATAGATTTGTTGACATAACGAGTGGTTTTACTCTTGTAGGTTTGTCAACGGGGAAAAGGCAAGAAAATACTGTTTACTGACAAGAGAAGAAAGGTATGAGATGTTTTATAACTACACTCCAGTAAAGTATTTGTAAACTAGGCCTGGAATTTCACAATGGTCACACTAGTAATTATAAAAGTGTGTATTTATTATGTACTCTTTTAAGCCAAGTAGGCCCCTTAATGGGCCTGACAAAATATTATGATGACCCCTGTTTATTGGGCCCTTATCATTTTCTGAAATCATCTTAACTCCTTAGGAGTGTGCAGTGCCAAATAGGCACACAGGCTGGTAGTCATTCACATCAACAATCTCTAGCCTTGTAGGTACCCATTTACTCCTAGGTGATGAGAAACAATAATTTAAGTGTCGCAAATGTCCAACCAGGATTCGAACCCACTCTCCAGTGACTCAACAACCAGAACTTTAATAGACCGCTCGGTCAAAACACGCAAGAAAGGCAGGCAATAGCCTCCTTTGTCACTAGTGTTTGGCTTAGTTCCCCTAAAAAATGTCCCTAAGATTTTGTGACTTCTCAATAGAAGTGCCCTTTTTCTAAGAAAAATTACCCTCTACCTGAAAAAAACTAGATATGAAGAGAGCTATTTCCTAAAATATTTCTTAGAAGCAATGAAGTGACAAGCTTTACTAGAAGTTTTATTGCTTAGGTCAGATTTCTTCTTGACCTCAAAACAGTGTGTTTGTATCCTACTCAGGGCTTGAATTTTGGGCAAAAAAAAAGACCGCAGGGATTTTAACCCAAAATATTTACTGGACCAAAAATGTTTTAACAAGACCAGAATTGAAAAATGAGGGGGGAAATACGTACAGAGTTTAACATTTGAACTATTTTAATTTGAAGAGGCACAAGTTTATCTCATTTGTATTATGAGTAAGAATTTTCAATACTCAATAGAACTGAAAGAGATTTATCAGACTGAGAGTCAAAATTTGAACAAAAATACATGGCTGTCAGACTTTTCCAGTCACAAGATTATTGGCCTGATGCTATAATCACAGACCTTGGGCTTGCGGTCCAATGTAAATTTTGAGGCCTGATATTACAGTAGTGTACTACATCATAACTGCATCTGGACACTTGTTTGAATACAGGAAACAAGCCATCTGTGAGTACTATGCAAAAGCATTTGGATCTGAAGAAGCATTGCATGTAAGTGCCTTTATTACTAAAGGACTAAAAGAGCAGGCAACAAGGTCTTACATTGCCTTTTAAAACTGGTAGGGTTGTGGCCATGTGGTAAAGGAACGAGCCTAAGGCTAGGTCCTGCATTGCACCTCCATGCCCTGCAAGGTTTTAAACAGCCATCTGAGACTGAGTCACCACTCCTTTATTCCCATTCAAGCCCTTTCCATTAAAAGCATCCAAAAACGTTGAACAGTTGAGACTAAATCTGACAGACTTTGGAATTCATTTGATATGAACTTCTCCAAAGAAATGAAAAGTGAAGTTCAAAAACCAAGTTCATTTTATCATGTGTGTAGCAAGTAGTTAGTATCTTGCCTTGCCTTTCACCTCTGGGACCCCGGTTCAAATCCCATCGGGGGGCACTATGTGAATTGGGTTTTCAGTCCCTGCCTGATTGCGTGGGTTTTCCCTGGAATAATTCTCTGGGGTTTTCCTCCCACGTCTAAAACTGAAACTTCCTTCATCGTCTTCTCTCCTTTGGGTTCTTGGCTAGTTATAGTGATTTAGTTCGCTTTTCTGAGAGTCCTTGGCTTCATAACCAGAATCAATAAATGAAATGAAAAAAATGAAACTAGGGGTTGACACAGGGTGGGGGTCGGGGACACCCCAATTAATTGTTTTCAGTCTGCATTTATAGTGAGGATCAGTTGGCAAATGAATCGCTTCATTAAGAGCGATGAAATGCAGATGACCTACTGATCCGGCCCATGTGTATAATTTTCTATATGGATTGGAAATAAAGCGAATTGAATATGTACGGTGTTGTCGTCTCATTGCAGCCTATTAACTACGTAGAACACAACTGGATGGAGGAGGAGTTCTCTGGAGGATGCTACATGTCCTCCATGGCGCCCGGTGTCTTCACCCAGTTTGGCAGGTAAAGGCCAATGTCATCAGGGAGTAATATTATGGAGCTGTTAAGCAGAAAATGTCGCTAAGCATTATTATTAGAAAGGGTACCAGGGAAAGTAGAAAATTTGAACCAGTTGCAACCAATGTGTATACAATTTTGTAAACCAGCTTTTGCTAAGCAAGATTTTTCTATGCTAAGCAAATTTCTGTGCTTAATAGCTTAATAAAACCTGACCACCAAATTAGATTATGTTTTATTGAAAGCTAGAGGATGGGATTTAGTTACTGAATTCCCCCCAAAACAATGATAAACTTTCCCCTCAATTTCTCATTTTATTTTGGGTTGAACAAAGAAATAATTGACTAGAGCGGGACTTGAACGCGCTACCTCTGGATTAATATACCAGCACTCTACCAACTGAACCTATGTTGGTGGTTTCCCTATTTTGTCAATATCTTTACTCGAGGTTGCCAGTCAGAAGCCTTTCAACCTGTAACTGCTGTATAGCCAGGGATCACACCCAAGTTTACAATGCAACCTGGGAAGCAGCAGCAGAGGGATCATCTCAAGGGGAAGCGATTTTGTTATTTCAAATGTTCATTTAGTTGAGAGAAATCCTGTTTAGCTCTTACTCTTAGTATCTACTTATTAACTAGATGCTAGTGTCATTATTAAATTTCAAAAGTGGGTTTCTTGATGTGACTGTTTGATATTTTGGAACTGTACGATTGTCCTTCCTTCAGAGTACTCCGTGAGCCTTTTGGGAATGTTTACTTTGCTGGGACAGAGACAGCCAACTGGTGGGCAGGTTATATGGAAGGAGGTGTGCAAGCTGGAGAAAGAGCAGCCAGAGAGGTGTGTAGCCTGCTTGGCATTCATACTTTGCAGTATCCAGGGATTAGAAAATACTGACTTTTATCTGAATTCAGACTTTTGTATGTCTGCTTTGTAAAAAAAAGAAAAATACAAGTTTTTTGGATAGAGAAGTCATGCTCATTGATGTGTATTTCCCTAGTGCCAAGGATACTGTTTCTAAAAGCTCCTTGCTATCTGCAACTCTAGTGGTTATTAAAAGGTGGAGCTATTAATTTAACATATTCCGAAAATTCAGATTTTAGTTGCAGATCTTTTTTTCAGCAATGACTCTCACTCCAGAATATCAAAGCTACTGTTTATTTACACAGGATTTCCCATCCGGTAGACCCAGCCAGTTTACAATCAATGAAGAATAGTGTCAAGCTGGAAACAGCCTCAGCCTTTTCAAGTTCATTGTTCTGATTGGGAAAGTTATTCCACTAACGTGTGCCTGTACAAGCATGCGCATGAAAATCCTTGAAAATGTATTATTTTGAAGGTGGTATTTATTGAAAAAACTATAAAGTGCCCATTCAAGACACCAAGCAAGAGGTCAAATTTTTTGAATCCATCAATTGTAGGTAGTTCTATTATGATTTTGGAAGGCCAGTATTAATCAACAAAGTACTTATCAATGTTTGTTGTTAAAGGTACTTCACCGGAAGGGACTTATTCCAAAAGAAGAAGTATGGCAAGAGGAACCAGAATCATTGGTAAATGCCTAAAAAATGAACTCATTCTAAGTATTGTTTTTATTTCTTTACATTATTGGTTGTGTCGGTGTGTGTCTTAAAACAAACATCATCATTTAATATCCAAGACAAATTGAGAAAGCAGAATGATCAACATTCAAAAACACAAAAGATAAATTGGGAGAGCAGTAGTTTGCTAACAAAGTGACAATGTGGTGCACAGTACACAAAAAATCTTGAAGAAATTTGTTGCCCTTTTTGGTCATTTACATCAATTTAGACCAAACAGAAATCCATTTTCCCACTTGTAAAATCTACTTATGAACTGCTTTATAAACTGCATCTTGGATAAGAAATGATATTTGTATTTTACCCATACACCAATGTGTTTTTAGAAGCGGTGTTGGAGGTCTCGACAAGGACCTTGGTCTTGGTCTGAATCTCAAGACCATATTTTTCAGGTCTCGGAAATGTTAAGGTCTCAAAATGTTGAAGTCTTGGTCTTGTTTTGGTGTCAGACTGTAAGGGCTTGCTCTCGGTCTTGGTCTCGGAAGATGATGAGGTCTCTGTCTCTGACTTTGAGGTCTTGACTTCAACACTGGTGTTAAGCACTATATACTATGGACTTTCTCCTGAGTACTGTGAAAAAAATAAAAAACATTTTACAACCACATTTTTGTTTTTTCCCCAATTCCTTCTCATTGTAGGAAATTCCTGCGAAGCCATTTTATGACAGTCCCTTGGAGAAAATGTTGCCGTCAGTACCAGGTTTTTTCAAGTTGATTACCTCGATGACAGTGCTCACAGCCGTTGGTGTCATGGCTTATATTCATAGAGAAAGAATTCAGGAAGTTCTCTTGTAGAGATGAAACAGTCTTCAAGAAGGAAATCATTCCTTGTATCCCATTTGCTGAATAAGCCACTAGATTTGAATAGACTGTTATCAGGCTGCCAACATCTCGGTCATGTCCCCTGTATCCAATAACAGTAATGAATGCTTGTAGTCATGGTACAAAAAAGGAATCTGACTATTTTTTCTTCCAGACTCGGTATGGTTACAATGATTTGGATTGGAGAAAAATCATGACAGCCACACCATGATAAAGGTCAATGTGTCTGGTGCAATGACATCCTTATAGTCACAAGTTACCATTTCAATTTGAATTCTTAGACTCGTAGAGGCAAATGCTTTGTCAAATGGATCGAGGCAACCTTTTGTTAAGCAATAGTCAGTGGCCTGGCGTTTCAACCCTAGTAGAGTCTTTCTCGAAGGCTAAATCATTTTATGAAACAGTTATGATCCATTTGTGGTCAATTAAAAAAAAGATAAAAAATCTGTTTTAAAAACAAACTATATTTACATTTGAGTTCAAGAAACAGTAGATATTTTTTTAAAGATTTACAAACAAATTTTATAGTTACACTTGAGTATAGGAACTAATGATTATTAATTTGAATTTTAAATTTGAATTTAAAATTTAATTATAAGAATAAAATATAATGACTATGAAAAAAAATAGGTTGTGACACCCCATAGGTTCTGCCTTGTGATTAGTCTAGAGTGCTTCACATGATTTGTCTTAGTTTTACTAAAATGTCGTGCAAATGCAACAAACTATACCCATACCAACAGATTTACTATACCCGCAGTGTTCAGTGTACAATCCCCTTAGCAGTGGCAGCTTCTTGGTACCTAGGCGTCTATGTTAGTGTATCGTTCGGGTGTTATACTACATAATCCTCTGACCACTCTGTTGTAAAACACTGCGGGGATCGCCTTCGAAGTCATAGTTTTAACTCGAGGCTGTCAATATTTGTATATTATATGGATGTTTATAGTGTGTCTGATCTTGGCAATAATTCAAGGAAATATGTTTTTCCTTACAAGTAATGTGTAGTTCTTAAAGAAATATTAGTTACACAAATTAAAGAGGTATTTTTTTCAATGTTAAAAGCCAAATATATGTTAGAGTTGCAACCAAAACCAAGAAAATAGCAAGTGTATTCACAGCACATTAAAAGCTGGACTGTATTCTGTGACAAGGTATCATTCCAATTTGATTTTTTAAATTTGTATGAAGTAAACTTCAACTATATTTTGTGTGTGATTTTGATAATTGTACAAATTTTGTTTATTTGTGTGACAGGGTATGCAAGCTGAACAGGGAAATGTGGTTATTATATTACATTACATTGACCATATCAAAATACTCGAGTTTTTTTAATGATTTTTATAACTTGATACAGGCCTGATGCTTTACGGAGGCAATTGCCTTCATGCTGTTTGAAAAGTTCCACTAGAAATTTCCCGATAAAGGTGCCATTTCTCTTTCAAAAACGAAACATCAAGCTTTTTGATAATATTGAAAAATTTTCACAGATGGTTGTCACTAATTATTTTATGTTATTATTATTATTATTATTATAATAAATTTCTTGCGATGAGACCAACAAACCCTCAAAAGTGTCTTGCCTTGTAAAAACCCATTGGCCTGATACTACATGTGCAGAGAAGATATTGAAGAAATGCTCAATTTGAGATGTGGGAGGAAAACCCAAATGGGGAAATCCAATCCATTTGAGGTAGGGACTGAAACTTCCAATCCACATGCACGGCTCTGGTCAAAGCGGGATTCTAACTGGCTACCACAGAGGAAAGGCAGGGCAAGAAACCTCTTAGTAAACCCGAGTGCCCAATTTGTGTATATCAATTATTTTAATATTACCAAGTCTCAAAAATAATCCAGTCAACTCTTTTTGTGTGAAATCTGTGATCAATGTAATGAGTTTAAACCATCAGTGTACTGGATTGAAAAAGAAGTGTTTTTATTGCATTGCTTTAGGTGTAAACTAGTCTTCTAGTTATAATGTGAAAATATGTTTAAGAAAAAAACCCAACACCATCTCTTTACTGCGGATTATTTTCTGCAACATTCAGAAAAGTACAAAACGTACCTTCCTTTTAAACTATTTTCATTATTTTCAGGGTCATTGCTAGTGGTAGTTATCTGCTTTTTAGGATACTGTATATCTTATTTAATTCATTAAATTGTTTTGCACCTTGCATTAAATCCGTTTGAGTCATGGTGATTCTGATACGAATCAGTCATTTGACTCAACGTTTCGATCAGTATGCTCTGATCGTCTTCTGGAGAAAGAATGTCTTCAGAGCATACTGATCAAACCGTTGAGTTCTCAATCCACTGGTTCTTCTCAGAACCACCACTACTCATAAAAGAGATTTATGTACATCGTGTCACCGCAAAACTCACTTGATTGCTCTCCCATCATACAGAGTTTCAAATCCTACTAAATTGTTATTAAATCCAACTAAATTGTTATTAATGCCACCGCAAACCTCACTTGATAATATTAATTACTTTTTTGAAATCTTATGAAAAACCCAAACCAATTAAATGTAAGGATTCAATTTGATATATATCCTTTAAGGATTAAGAAATCCTGCTATGGATCTTGATTTTGAATTTTAAATTAGAAAGATATTTTATAATAAATTGCATATGTGAGTATTTGATGTAACAAATGGGCCAATTTGAATAGCTGTATTTTTAGATACTTGTTTTTAATCAATAAAGAATAAAGACTAAATTCATTGGATATACCTTTATTGTCATTTACTGAAAAGCTATAGCAATGGTACAATAAGAAACATACACCATACAAATTTAAAATTAAAGCAAAAGGGTTTTATACAGAACAACAATTTTAAGGGGGGGGGGGACCCAGAAGAGTCCATCTGGAGAGAGATGGGCTATTGTTGGGGGGGGGGAGATTCCTCAGTTCAAGTCCAGCAGTAACATGTTCATTATGTGGTTGAGATGTTAGGGGAGAAACCACATAATGACCTATTGTGGGGTTATGTGGTTTGAGCAGAAACTTCTTGGGAATCCCAAGACCAATCCACACCCTTGGAGTTTGGGTCCATGGCTTGGACTTTTGTTTCGTTTAGCCACAATGACCTTGACCTAGGGGTCACAAAGCAATAAGCATCTGGGAGATCTCAAGACCAATCCACACACCAAGTTTTGAGTTGATATGCATTAGTGACTTAATTAAAATTTACTATCAGTGTATAGAAACATTTATAATACCCCTTACAAGATTCTGCCTTTTGATAGGTTTAGAGTACATCCGGATATGCCATATTTTTACTAGAAAGAAACCACGCGAAAATGACACGCTTCCTGTTGTGCTATACCACTGATCTCTATATACTGATATATAGTATATAGAGATCAGTGCACTATACCTGTAGCAACAGCAGATTTTTGGTACCTTGACGTCTAGGCACAAATGTATGAGGTGTTATAAAACAAATATTGACTGATATTACTTGTGCTAGGACTCCCTTGGTGATCCCCGGAGCGGTCTATTTCCCTTCAGCTTCGCCTCGGGCAAACCCACATCGTGCATTACCTCGGGAGTCATAGTTTTAACCATAGCACTCAAAGCAGTCAATATTTGTAATACTAGCTGCATGGACGAACCAATCAGGATAGTAGCTGGATACGAAAACTCAAAAACCCTATGGGAAAAATGAAAATGTACATTGGCCCCATGCTTGCTATCTCATGCCAACCTGATGAATGGATTCACTACATGCAACTCTAATAATACACAAGTAATTTTGTTCTTGATGTATCTTTTCCCCATGTGTTACCGTAACTCAATAAAACATTAACATCAGTGCACACAATACACAGTTCTTCAAACAATGCATAGAATTTGGCTTGTCATAAAGGACCTTATTATTCTAAAGCCCAGTTCATGCGAAAGCGAAGCGAATTTTCTGTCACAATTGGGAAAAAAGGCATGACCGATAAATACGTCACAAAAATTTGCTTCGCATTCGCGTGAAGTATGAAACGGACTTAAGTCTCTCTTTTTGTAAGGAGTGTGAAACATATATTTGAAAGTCTTACCCTTCACTCTGTTGACCGCTCTGTGCTCTGTCAATGTGTACAACACTCCATCAATCACACCAGCATCACATCTGAAGAAACACCTTAGACACAATACCTCATCACATTAATTCACTCTTATAACTCAGAGTAATAAGTTCATGCCGGAATCTTTTCTCAGATTCAAATGTTTTTGGATGAACAATTATCCAAACCATTCCTTCAGAGGGAATCCTTTCTTAACATAGTTTATAATAATGTATCGCCAGCTGCAGTGCTTCTTACCAAGTAAGTTTTGAAGGCTGTTATGTTTTGAGTATTTATCAATCTATGTCCCTACCTTTAAATATTTTGAAATAGGTCACTGATAAATCTAAAGATTTAAGGGGACATTACAATTTGAAAGTTTAACTGAAGTTAAATTTCTGTTAATAAATTGTGTCAAGTTTGATAAAAGTGCAAATCTTGACTTATTACGATCTTGCTGCTAATGGCCACCTTTAGTTGTTTTCTCATGGCTAGTGGGTCTTCCAAGAATCTCTTCCTGGGGGCCTGTCCTTGGGGCACGTCTTGGGGGCTCGTCTTGTTGGCTCGCCTTGGAGGGTTCATCTTGGGGGGCTCGTCCAGGGGCTTGTCCTGGGGGCTTGTCCTAGAGGATTGTCCTGGGGCTCATCCTGGGGGCTCATCCTGGGCGGGGGGGGGGGGGGGGGGGGGGCTCCTCGTGAGGGCACTATCCTGTGGTTTGTTAAATTAACAAAAGCCAAGGTAAGTCCTAAACACCTGAATGCCTCTTATAAAGCTGACTAACAAATCCTGTGTTAGAAATGGTGTATTCAATTATTGCAGCACTGCTAAGTGTCCAATCTCAATTTTGTGTTACAATGAGGCTGTGTGCAAAAATATACATTTGGGATAGTAACAGCAAAACCATTTACAGGGTGTTTTTGTTTTTAGTGCCGTGACATGACAAAATTTGCATGATTTTACATACAAATCCATATTTTCAAGTATCATGAATAACTTATCAAATAGTCCAGAAAACTATCCAGGATGTGAATATTTTCTTTAAACATAAAGTTTTCTTTAGAAAAACAAGACAAAAACAGCAACAAAAAATGTACATTGAATTATTCCTCATGTTGAATGCAATTTGTTACTTTTACCTAAATATTTGTTGTTATTTATTTGAAGAAAAAAACCCGAGAAACTGCAATTGTGTGTGTTCAAGCTTATTGTTTACGTTTATCAGTCCGTGTCAAATTTTGATAAAAGTACAAACCTTAACTTACCATCTTGCTAGTAGCGGAACTCAAGTTAGGACCTATCATCTCCCCTCAGCCTTGGGCCACCTCAGATGTTTCACAGCTCCTCCTCTGCACTGCATTCTTTCAGAGATGATATTGATTAAAAACACCTTCATCCATCATCACTCAAGTGTCGTTCATTATTGTCTTCCAAAAGGAGCTCTTCTGTGGGCCCAGGTTGATCCCTGAATCCAACTAGCACAGTGAGCATTCTGCAGTGAGAGAGAAAAAAAACCTAGCCTTGCCAGGATGGCTATTACTACTTGCTTGCCAGTTGTTAGAACCTTATCTCATTTTTTACCTCCAGTAGATGTCCAGAAGATAACAAAAGTGTCCTAAATCCAACAGATGAATCTGGGATGAGAGAGAAAGATTGGCCAAGCCTCACAGGCAAAATGTTAGTAATTAATTTTTGCTCATTTTACCTCCAAAGAAGTCCACAAGATGCTGAAATGTCTTGCACCCAAGAGATGACTCTGTTGAAGAAGGAATAGAGCTGACCACGTCCCACCAGGCCAGTTAGAACCTTAGCTTGCCTCAAGTCCAGATGCTTATGAAGTATCTTGCATCCAAGAGATAAATCTGTAATGAGGAGAAAATGCTGACCTAGCCTAGCTATCTGCTGGCCAGATTTTAGTAATTTAGTTTGCCTTACATCTTACCTCCAACCAAGTCCAGATAATAATGAAGTATCTTGCATCCAGGAGATAAATCTGTAATGAGAAGAACGTGCTGACCAAGCTTAGCTCAGCAGGCCAGATTTTAGTATCTTAGTTTGCCTTACATCTTACCTCCAACACAGATCTCAGATGATAATGAAGTATCTTGCATCCAAGAGATAAATCTGTAGTCATGGTAGTGAGAAGAATGTGCTGACCAAGCGCTCAGCAGGCCAGATTTTAGTACCTTAGTTTGCCTTACATCCTAACACCAGTTAAGTCCAGTTGTCAGATGTAATGAAATACTTGCATCCAAGAGAGATATCTGTAATGAGAGGAACGTGCCAACCAAGCCTCAGCAGGTCAGATGTTAGTATCCATTCAACAGTTTAGTGTCAACTCAGGTGGAAATTTACCTGGCTTATACATGTTTATTTCCCCTCAAACTTTAAACCATTATATTTGTGGAAATTTGTTGTTTTTATTTTCGCAATTAACCTGTAAACAGAAGCCCTTCAATCAGCATGTCAATGCTGATACAGGTGGGACTCTACCTTGTTCACAATTTGTATTTTATCCCCAAATAACAATAATTATTTCTACTGCAATGGGATACCTTCAACAAAAGAAACCCTACTTTGTAAAAACAATCACATAAAAGCCTTACAATCAACATTTCACTTTCAATGCATGTGGAGATTCACAAATTCACAAACTATTTTTACTTGACTCCACACACATTATATTTAATTCCAAAGATATTTACCAGACAAGGGATATGTTCTACTTTTGAATAACACTTACACACAAGCACTTATAGTCAACATTTGATTGTTAACACAGATGGGACTTTACCTGATTTACAGTTGTACAAATTTGTTCCAATTTCGATCTACTTTTCCCTAGAAATTTAATGATGCCTAGTTTTACATTTAGCCTGTACACAGAAGCCCTAACAGTTTAATGTCAAAACAGGTGGGACTTCACTTGGTTTAGAAATTTAAAACCACTATATTTCTGGAAACTTGTTGTTTTCTATTTTCACAATTAACCTATACACAGAAGCCCTTTAATCAACATTTCATTGCTGATACACGTGGGACTTTACCTGGTTTACAAGTTTGTATTTTCCCCCAAATAATAACAATAGTTTCTACTGCTATGGGATACCCTTTAACGAAAGAAACCCTACTTTGTAAAAACAATCACACAGAAGCCTTATAATCAACATTTCACTTTCAATGCATGTGGATATTCACAAGTTCAACTATTATTAATTGATTTCAGATTTTTGTTACAAATTTGCAATTTCCCCAAATAACAAATAATTATATTGTAAAGGGATCCTTCCAATGAGAGAAACGCTACTTTGTAAAAACAATTACACCGGAGCCTTATAATCAACCTTTAACTTTCAAGGTATGTGGAGATTCACAAATTTAACTTTTATATTTTGATACAATTCTTTTGATGGCGCATTATCAGACAGCATACGTCACCGTTACTATTTTGTTCAGGGAACAATGACACTATTATTTTTTTGATTGCTTGAAAGCAAGAATTATTCCTGAAAAAGATCA
The DNA here is from genome assembly GCA_010994315.2 of Pisaster ochraceus. Classification (NCBI taxonomy): domain Eukaryota; kingdom Metazoa; phylum Echinodermata; class Asteroidea; order Forcipulatida; family Asteriidae; genus Pisaster; species Pisaster ochraceus. The sequence goes on from CM021529.1 coordinate 11,171,742, forward strand.
TTCCATGGCCGTCACCCAAAACAAGTAATTTCTTTTAAATATCTTCTTAACCATTCTGAGCACCCAGTTTTACTTTCTCTCAAAGATTCTATCCTTCAAAAAGTTGTAGAATTGAATGACATTAAAGGGCATTTTTACATTAATGTTAACACTTGTCTTCAGAATAGCTAAATAGCATTTTTTTAAACACTCACAAATCCCTTTTGGGTAAAGAATTACACACAACTGTCCAATAAAAAATGTGTGTGAACTAATTTCCTTACATACCTGCACTGATTTATATCAAAGTAATTAAAAAAGTGATTTTAAAATACGCATCGAAGAGTTAGGTCTCTATGCAACAGATACAAGAAAAAGAGGAATGATGGAGATTTGGCTTGTTAAGAAGATGGGCCTATAAATGAAGGAGACTTTAGCTGCTGAAGTTGAAGTTGACCAGTACATTTTATTATTTTGATGCTTGAAGAAGAATCCACCATTTGAATGGGATATGCTGATGTTTGAAACAATAAATAATGAACACACAGATGTGACTTACTGGAGATACTTAGAAGGAGACTTCATATGAATGATGAACACTGGGAGATGCAAGTTACTGAAGACTAGCTTTAGATGAAGATCTTAGAGGCTGAAGCAGAAAACAGGCCCATAATGAAGGAGTATTTCTTATATTCCATCCTATTTCAGGTTTCCATATTAAGCGAAAGAGGAACTCTTTCAAAATGATCAATGCACCGAAGAGTTAGGTCTCTATGCAACAGAATCAGATAAGAGAAAAGGACGAAAGATGGAAACTTGACCTAATAAATGCATACATTATAAATTATAAGTATTCAAAGGTCTAGCTAAAAAAGAGTATGTAAAACATTGAGAATAGACTGGTTTCTTCATTGAGTAAAAGCAAAAACAATTATCACTTTGGTGTAAGCCCATAAAACTTTAATTGCTCCCAGGTAAGGAACCCTTAGTATTTGATCATTTTATTTGATTAGAAAAGAAAAGCGCAGCCAACCTGGCTGCCCTTATAAGCACTCGCCCATGGGCAGGCCATGAAATGAAAGTGTCAGATTAGTATAAAAATGTACTCCCATGTTGCCAATTGGCAGCTTTTTAACATACTCAAAACAAGCTTTGAATTGACTGCTATAATTGGACGGAAGATTGGCTCAAGTAACATGTGACTGACACAAAGCTGAAAAGGTCACAGGTCAATATAACACATGGATACATTCCCAGGACTCTGGAACCACAAAAGGTATGAAATACAAACAGGTGAATCTGACTAAACATGTCTGCACATGCTGCATGGTACTTCATGTATTGCGCATGATTTTCCTCGGATTTACAGGGGCCTGCTTTTCAAATGTACAGATTAGACCCCACATTATTTTGATTACAGATCTTGAAATTGTCATTGAAGTTGCACAGACATGACAGACTTGATGCTAAATTATGAATACGGTACTTTTAGATTTTATTGTATTATTTATTTTTTGTATGAAGGTAAAAGCTAAGGATTGATCGTGTCAGTTTTAGGCTCCCATCTTTCATGTCTTTAGAATTTGTCTTACATCTTCAGAATTCGTTGAAAAGGGGGCACGCAGCAATAATTTTAAATTGGAGTCAACATGTTGCATGTTCAAACATGTCAAAGTGAATTTCAACCATGTTAAGGAGTTGGATGGTTCAGAAGTGTTTTCTGACACGTTGGTGGTCGAAATCAAGGTAACAAAACCAACCATGAAGGCTGTAAACAGGTAAAGTGTCAAAGTTTAACTCGCACTGAACAGGAGTTGTGGGCAAAGGTTTATGCAGACACAAAACTCCAACCTAACAACATCATTGTTCAAAGATTTTTTTAGCACTGTCTACATGAAAACGTGCACGATATTTTTTACTTTCTGACTCACGAATGACGACCTCTTCAGGGTGGGCCCTTGCGACCTCCAACCGTCTCAGTCATCGGACAAAAATACCGGTGCGAGCCTGTGCCACATGAACCGTCATTCTATGGAAAATACATATTTTTCAAGCCAATCAATTACGCAAGGAACTCATCACTTCTTTCTAAACCAAAACAAAATAGGGCGATGGGAACACACAAAATGTAACATTATAGGAGGAAATAGTTAATTATCATATTAGTTGTTTACATTTTATTAACTATTAATAATTAGCCTCAGATATATTACCTGTAACCTATAAACAATTTTGGACCACGGATTGATCTGACTTAATTACTTTCAATTATTTTGAACGAACATTAACCTACGCCCACGAGATTGACAACTTGGGCAAAATTTTCTGCCGCTTTTTCCATTAAAAGGGGCGATATTAGCAGACGATAATCCCCAGCTCGAAGTGATGAGTTACGGTACTATTGTGTGATTGATTGATTGATTGATTGATTGATTGATTGATTGATTGATTGATTGAGTTTTGGGGTGGGGAAGGGGGAGGGAGGGATGAGAACAGGGCGGGGGAGGAAAGAGAAATGCACCCCAAAAGAAGAATATATGCTGTGGTTAAAACAAAGGGAAAGGGGGATTAAAAACTTGGAAAAGGACAGAAATGTGTTTGGGGAAAGGGCATACCATGTCAAGGGGCTGAAAAAAACTTTCAAAAGAAGTTGACCAAAGCCGCCAATTGCTCAGACTACTAAGAAAAGGAACGTAATCACTCAGAGAACTATATATTTTTTTTAATTGCATAACATTACATGAAAGGTGGGCAAACCATTCTAACATTCGCTTATCAGAATAATAATAAACAAGTGGTTTGTGCAAATTCAGCTGTGCAGTTTTCTTGCCAATAGCGAAAGGGCGCCACCAATTGGAAATAAATTGAACTAGAACAGCCGTCTGATTCGGAGCGTTCTTTGATTTCCCTTATTTGGGAATAACACTATGACATCATTATGTATAAAAAGGTCACTGACCTTACGAAGTGTTTTGTGGCCGGGGATGGTACCCTTTGCAAGAACAAACATGTAACGTGTTGTGCTGGCAAATAATTCACAGTGACGCGATGTGGCACCCGTCTAATTTTAGGGCAAGTGAGCTAGCTCTACCGCTTCATCAACATGATCTAAGCTAGCGAGGGAGAACAAGAATTGAAAAAGAAGGTTGGTATAGTGAATGGACGATGACTGACAGACTGAAGCTTGATATATTAGGATAACCTTTTTCAAACTGGAGAAGATTTGTTCTCATGTAAAGGTGTGGATCGGTTGTAGACATAGTAGGGGTGAGATTTACGTTTATTTAGTAAGATCATGAAGATACGCCACACAGGATTCATTGCTTTATACATGATATATTTGATTGGGATTTTTTTATGAGACGGCAAACTTGGTTTGGTTGGGGATCATGATTGGATTGCACAAACAAGCACTGAGCAGTCAGAGACAACGTCATTGCTCCGTGATAATCGTACCGCGTGTTCATTTTGATGATTAATATAGATAACAACAAATCAATATTAATTGTTTTCTTAATCTTTGAGGAAAATCTTTATTGTTCTTTAATAACTTCCCTTGGCATGCTTGGCATCACCAGTTTGCTTGGGCACATGTTGGATGACTTGGCTCATCTTATTATAATAATATAAGGGAAAAAAGAGGAGTATTCTCACTGTTTGTTACTTGTTTAGTTATTTACTTCAAAAATGCAGACTTGATTTTGTTTATAATGTTATCCCGGGCCATATCCAGCATTCTCTTTTAACAGTGGTCCACTGGCCAAATGGCAGTTAAAACACATATGACATGTATGAAGCCCAGCCAGAATTCTCTCCAAGCGGTCTGGCTGACTAGTTCAGTGTCAGTGTTGAATTGCTTCCCCACTTCATTTGAAATACTGACTAGTGAAAACACTAATGAACTAGTGAGACGACAAGCTATTAGACTGGTCCTGCTGGCAGGTCTAGTCACTTAAAAAAGGAAACCCTGATATCCATCTAATAAGTAAGATTTTGGTTTTGAAAAGTTGTAGTTGGCCCAATATACTACACTGACAGTAACAGACTCAGTAGCTAGGGCACTGAACTTCTCTTTTGATTTTTGGACTTTGTCGGTATGCCCTAATTACACAGACACGACAATGCAGCCTGCTGGCTTCTCAACATGTTAAAGATGAAATACTGGGCATTAAGTTTTATTTTTGATCATTTTCATTCTGTGCTCCAAATCAAATTTGTTTCAAACAAAATCATGCAACATGGCTTTGTTTGCCTGTAAAAATTCAGGATTTGTCTGTACAGGGTCAAAGAAACAGCCTCTCTCGTTGTGGAGTGCATTCTGCGGATTTGCACAATCTGCAGACTGTGCACAATTTGGTCTAATCTGCAGATTGCAAATTGAGCATTCAATCTGCAGATTGGGCAAAGGACAAAGATTGGACAAAGGGAAGACGAAATTTTTTCATAAAAAGCACTAAGATTTTTGTTTAAATTTGTTCATTGTGAATCGCAAAAACCTTGGCCATAAGCCACGGCCAATAATCTGCCTTTCTGTGCTGTAATCTTGGAAAGATCAGACTTGCCTCCCAATCCCATGGAGCCGAATACAATGTTAAACAATGAAGGCAGTTTGTCCATTCATGTATTCTACATAATAAAATGACAAAGGTCTGGAGTGGGGGATCTTACAAAATAACCCCCAGAAAAAGGGTGATTATGAGCATTAATTCCTGAACCTTGTGTCTAAAACTGTTGAGACCTACCTTAGTTGACCCAAAAGTGTTTGCACGCAAATACATTTAAATGAGAAAATAGTATTAGCTGTTGCAAACTGCTTAACGACCAAAAGGCCCTGTGTGCCTTCATCTCTATCATGTATTTTCACTTGACTGCTTTTTTTACACCAGTGTACATGTACCTGTTTATGTTTGTAGTGTTGTCAATTAGCCTCTGAGAAAGACTACAAGGGTCGAAACGTCAGGCCACCAACTATTTGTTTGCACAAATACATTTAGTAAAGTCTTTGTAGTTTTCTGTCTGATAAGAATTTAATGATAACTTGGCAAGAACATACAATGGTCACTGCTTGGCCAGTGTCTTTAAATGGCTAGCTACCAACTAGCCCCATAAATACGGTAGGGCCAATCCACTTTGTATCCTTTGCCCCAGCACCATTGCAATCCTATTTCTTTGCTGGCTGTAATTTTTATCAGGGTTGTTTTCGATCATGAAACTTACTGACCGAATGCTACTGTACTTTAAGATAGCATGCTGGAATTTGTTGCAAAAACATCACGTTTTGGGAGAAAATCAACTGATTTTCGAGTCGAGAGTGTACATTTTTGTTCACATATTAACAACTTGCTTCAAAACTATACTTTGTCGGGTTCCTCTCAACTTTACAACAATGATATGATCAACTGCTACGATTTAATGGGGACCAGAATGATTTACTCAGCATGCTCATTTATTACATCTCTTTGCGCAGACGGGCGTGAGATGCGCACTGCATTACATGTAAACTATTTCACAAACCTGACTGCGCTTGGCGCGCTGAGCAAATCGGTGGCAGATTACATGTAACTGTATTATTAGGCCTTGTAGAATATGGTGGCTAGTTTCTATTTGTCACCATCAGGGGAAAAAGGAACACATTCCTGACTGTTATTATTTTCTACTTTCCTAGATAAAGTCTGACTGTCCATTGCAGAATGTAATTTTGTCTCAAACCAACGACCTAACATCGTAGTTGAAGCTGTGTCAAACACTTTACAGTGAATCAAGAGGGATGGCTGGCCAATCGGTAAGTACCAGTGTTCATCACATTTCAAAATTTTATCTTGCTCCCTGTGTACACAGTGAAAATAAAATACTTATAATTTGTCATTGAGACCAAGGCCCAACTTTATAGAGCTGGTTAAGTGCAAAAACTAGCTAAGCACAACAAAATTATGCTTGTAAACCAGATTAGGCTACCAGCCAAAATACCATCTCACTTGTACTATATACGACTGGTATCCTGCTTATTGTTGCTAAGCAGAAACTGTTTAATTAGTATTTTCTATGAAATGGGGCCCAGACTTGTTTTTGTCTGTGCCTCAGTTTGGCTACATTGTCTTTATGCAATTTAATACAATACAGTAGCATTACTTAGAAGTTAGACAGCACAGGAAGTGTAGTATAGTATTTCACTTTGGATGGAAGTAATCACGAAACCGCAAACAAAATGTCTGCAATAACAACCTTAGATTTCCTTTCAAAGAGAAATGTGTTTAAGAATGAAAGGCGAGTTTTTACATTGTTTAAAACGTATAAAATTAATAACGGAGAATTTAACAAACAAGTGGTTTCTCTTTATTTCAAAGAGAAACTAATCAATCACCATTACTATCATAATTGTAATCGCTATTTCCAGTTGTCCAAGGTTTGCCCATAACTTTTCCAGTGAGTAGCCCGCAGGACTTGGCATTTCACTGGTCAGTCAGCTTTTTCACTAGTCTATATTTCATATTAAATAGGGATGCTTTTCAACACTAAGTCTAAAGTTGCCAGTCGAACCATTTTGTGAGAATTTTGACTGGTCCTTTAGCCTTTGTAACTGGCAATTTGGCCAGCAGACCACTGTTAAGGGAGAATTTGCTGTTGTTCTCTTTTCCTGCTCGGTAATTTCATGTTTCAATTCTAGTCAGTGGGTTTTTGCATCATTTCTCGAAAAACATGCGCTTCCCTCAAACGTTTTAGCTACATGTACTATGTATGTACCTCCTGTTTTTTAGCCCCTCCCCATTCAGTCCCCTTTCTCCTGGCCCTTACAATTTAGAAGGGCATTGTCACTGGCTACCCTAAATTCCTAGCATCACTGTAATTATGCAAAGAACAACAAGAACTCTAAATCCTTTACACACAGTTAACAATTTGCTTAGGACTTCTTCTGTAACCAAATTATTTTGGGAGGTGTTGTTTATTGTTTATAACTGTCCAGAAGGAAAACACAGGGTTTGTTTGTGTTGCCCAACAATTGAGCAACAAAGTCCTCCCAATCCAAATACGCAGGCATTGTTGTGGTGATAAAGTGCTTTACCATGTACCAACAAGAATAATTGAGCTGTTGGAGTGGCTGTCTTTTGTGTCAAGGTTTTGTGGTATGACATGTCCCACAAGCAACAATAGTTTATTATGACCAAGTATTTAAGTCAGCTAGTGCTTAATAAGTATCATTAAATGTACCATTTCAATGGCCATGTTCAGACAGCAAACTAAAGTTGGACCTGAATCGGTTTAACTTTACGAGCAGCAGGGGGGGGGGCGGTCATAAAAATAAAACTACCTTGTGTTCAGACAGCTCAAAGTTAAACCCGATACGGTTCATCTTCGGTTTTAAGAGGTCAAACATTACCGTGACCCAACACAACAACATCCGGTTTATTCACAAAAGCACGCGCACGGCCCTGTTGAGGCGCACGTTGAGGCGTACGTAGGCATGTTTACTTAGCGGCCTTACACAGGTCAGCGGTCAGCGGTCATCTGTTATGAGTTAAACCGGATGTTGTCATTTTTATACTGTCCACTCACTGTGCTAAAAGAAAAACCCAAGGTGGTTTAGTGTTAAACCACCCTCGCCGACTGATTTAACTTATTCAGGTTCAACCGATTCTGTTAAATTTTAAAAGCATTCAGACACACAAAGTTAAACCCGAATGAGTTTAAACTGCCTTAAAACTGACTTTAGTACTGTGTCTGAACGACCTCAATGTTTCTATATTCAGGGTTTCTGCGGATCCTTAAAAAGTATTACAAAGTTTTAAATTGAAATATCAAAATTTATGCCTTAAAAAGCATTTAAAAGAATTAAACTCAGTTATTTGAGGTCCTACAAAAAAAGCTAAAGGGTGTAATGAATGTTCCTATCAGTTTGTAAAGAACCGAATTACGCTGCATGTAAAAAAAGTAACATCAAGTGTGAGTGAGTTTAGCTATTTCCCTTGCTTTACTGTTAAGAGTAGTGAACTTAAAAGGTCTTAAAAAGTCTAAAATTTGACTTTTATAGTGTGCAGATACCCTGATATTGTAACACTCAAGTAATTTGGCCTAAGGGCCTTGAGTGGAATGTGAATAAACCAATACCAATGGAAGACTTTGGAACGCTAGGTGGCAGCAGACTTACCAGGTAAATTTCCATTGTTTATGTAGTTCTGAGCATGCACACATTACTGAGAACAATGGACAGTCTGCTGCCACTTGGCAACTCAAAAGTCTCCCATACCAATACCTATAGAGGCCCTAATGCTTTTTAGACACGACAATTTGAGGGTGAATGCTCTGTGTTCCGACACCCCTACATGTAGGTTCTGATAACCCCTCATGAACTACATGCGCAAGGGTAAGGCTTAGGGTTGGTGTTACGATTAGGAAATACTCATTTGGGGTGTCGGAATATAGGTGCCTAACTGGTCAGCTACACCAATAACTTATTCTGCTTAAATGAGTAAGTTCGGCAAAAAAACTACACACATAATTATATACCCTTGTTCTTTTCTTAAACATAAGCCGCCCAGAATATATGAGCCACAGCACCCTAAAAGCATTAATATAAGATTTGGACATGTAAAATCTACACTATGAGCATACTCCATATTAGCCGCATCAATTGTGTGGCATTCACTGCAGCCCAAGCAAATAATAATATGTATTTTTTGACATGAATGTAAGAAAGAAATGAGCTTTCAAGGAAATACACGTATGCACTTGTAATGCAAGTTATTACAATGGATTAAGGAGAGTGGCGTATGAAGTCACTCCCAAAATACATTGGTAGTTTGTGGCATAAGATAATCAAAACTAAATTTTGTTTAAACTCACCAAAAAACAAAACAAAAACTACTTAATATCGTTTTTTTTTCCACAAATTTAAACCTTGCGGGATTCATAATGCTCCTAATAAATTACCTTCTGGTAGCTTCTCTATCATTTTAATATTGAATGGTACGCGGCCGCACCTCGTTCATCACTCAATCGTTGATTCTTAATTTCATTATGAAATGTCACAGAATTCCAAGACGCGACGAAGCTACACTATGGAAATGAAAAGAAAGATTGTTGAATACGCGGAGATCCATGGCAATCGCAAGGCTGGTCGTGAATTCAATGTGAATGAATCCATGGTTCGGCAGTGGAAGAGGGACAAGGTCATGATAGAGAGGCTGCCAGCAAAGAAGCGGGCCATGAGAGGTTCAAAGCCATACTGGCCAGAGTTAGAGAAGGATTTGAAGAAATATGTCTTGTCAGAGGCTAGCAGTGGCTCAGCCCTAAGTATTCTAATAATAGGAAATCAGGCTAAGGAAATGGCTAAAGAACATGGCATCGATGGTTTCATTGGAGGATCAAGCTGGTGCCATCGTTTTATGCGACGCAATAGGATGTCTGTTGATGGTAAGGGCGGATTGCACCTTCACCCTATTCCCCAAGAGATTTCAATGTGTCGATGTTCACAACATGACACTCCTGTGAGCCAGTTGACTCCCAAAAGAGAGGGGTTTCACTATGCTTCGATGTCTGGAAGTGACAGCAGTTCGTAGTAAACCTTTGTGGTAAATAGTGTATGACATTGACAAGCAACAAGCCATGAGAAAACTTGGCTGTGCTGTGTGACACTGAAATGTAAAAGTTACATTTGTGGGCCTTTTAAAACTGATCGTTTTAGCATCGCAGAAACAGCTTAGTGCTGAAACTACATTTGATTGAAGGCTGATTTAAAAAATTCAAATGGCAAAGGATTTCAAATGGGAAAATTGTGGTAAAGTGAGCATATTCATTTTCACTGTGTACAGTAATTGCATGCAAGTAAGTAGACATCTAGGGATTGTATATAAATGTAGGATAAGTAATTTTACAGGATTACTAATTAGCAAGAAGAAAGAAGGATATTTGTAAATCTGAAACCTCACTGATTATTAAGTTCAGACCTGAACCAATCCCTAGGAGAACTACATGTCAGTCTGTCTGAAACAGTGTAAAAAGTCACAAAAGTACATATATGTATTATTAAGATTCCCAAAATCAAATTGAAGGCCTTTCGAATAATTGTTTTTGTGTGAAACATCATTAAAATTTGAAGTCAGATGATGGAACAACAGTTTAACATTTTCTGATAAATCAGTATTAATTTAGGAGCAAAGGATGAAATCATTGTGTCAGTACAAAAACATTATATCTCCTAAAATAGCTCTTATGATATGAACAAGTTTGAAGTTGTGGAATTGTATCTCACCTAGAATAGCCTGGATGTATGCACAAAACAAGTACGTGCTGAGATACGCTTTTTTACAGAACACCTTCATTCAAGACACAGCGTTTTTGCAAAATTGAGATACAACGCTTTTGCACTGACATGACAAAGCTTTTCCGATAAAAAATCTTCAAAGAGTTATTCTATATTATCTTCTTTGTTTTAAAGTGTTGTCTCAGTATAATATTCAAAACAAAAATATTAACTAGTTTTTACATAGCACTTCATCTAGGAGTGTCTCAAAGTGCATCAATATTTTTTAAGACCGATTTTTGAATTCGTTTTTGTTTTTTGAGATCCATTTTCGTAGCACCTTATAAATGTTTGAGTGCTGCGATGCATTCTGCAGTCACTGCCAGAAACACCGTAGCAAACCCCTTCTCTGTGCCATCAGTGTAATTGGGTTCATTTACGTGCATTACACAACACACTGGACCTAAAGCTTTATATCCCAACCGAAGGACGAAGCAATAATGGTTATTTGTGTATTGCATAAGGACACTTGTGTCAAGACCCAGACTCAGACCCACACTTTGCTGGTCAGAAAAAACAGAGCCTGAGTCCAGTGCACTTGGCCATGACCCACCGAGTATTACATGGCCATCCACAACACATTATTCCATACTAACACCGAGATTGGTGGGTTAACCCTAGTCCTGGGCAGGGGTTAATTTTACCCGGATTAAGCCAGTTTTGGGTTTGTTAATCAGGAGAATTTTAGCCCTAAAAAAATGTAGTGTAAATGCTCCACTTAATCCGGAGAATCTCTGTGTTAAATTTTTCCTTAACTGAGAGATTCTCCGGATTAAAGTGTAGTGTGAAAGGGACTATACTGTACAGGCATACATTTTTTTATTAACCAGAAGCTGGGATTCAAATTCCTATTTTCACTGTACGTTTGTAAAATTTGCAGAAATCAGAAATGATTGACATATTAGTAGGGGTGCTATAATTGTTTGTTTTGTTTGTACATGTATCTACAATGAACTTGTAATGTCCATCTTTCCTGTTGGTTTATTATGACTGGAAGATGAGAAGACATCCTGTTATTCGCAGCTGAGATGTGTCTGACATCGGACTCTTACTCTCTGTACTAATAATAGTCCTGAGGTTTCCGTCGGTGATAATGTATGCTGACATGTACTGAACTCAAAATAAGTACTGTACATAAATAAATCTCTTTATGTACAGGATTGGCAATTATCAAAATAAGAAGCCTGGAATTACACAGACATGACAGAGGCCATGGACTTTGTTGTCCCAGAAAGTGGCCTTGGCCAGAAGTTTCCCATAGACTTACATGTATCTTTAAAGACTTTCCAATGGAAGTGCTCCTCTCAAGTCCTGAAATAAAACTGATTAGTTTCAATCTAGGAGAGTGACACCACCTTTGCTCAATTTTGGGAAGGTTTTAGGCAAGCCCTTGAACATTATTTAACAGAAACTTGGTTTAAGTTCAGTTCACACCACGTGTAAGACTGAAGAAGTAAACATTTTGGCTTTTAACTCTCACAAGAAAATTTATTTTTATGTAGTAAGCATTTAAAAAGAGGTACTCTAATAAAAACTTAAAAGAATTTTAAATGATTGAGATTCAGGATTGTTCACTTTTTGCCTTTTTGTGAAGGTCACCTTCTACTGAAATTGTGTCTCCGAGTGAGATTGTGACAAGATCTTTTTTTTTGCTTTGGCAACTGGGAGGTTGTAATCTGAGGGTGTTTGGAAACATTTCAATAGTCAGCCTGTCAATCATTGTGGGGAAAACCGTTACAAAAGCGGTTTAGTAAACATGTCAACCCAGTCCCAAAGACTGAACACCAGTCACATTGCCTGATGGCTTTTGTCCCCGGCTGCCCTCGCGCTGTTCACTCTAACTGTGGAGTAAACACTCCAGTTCACGTCAACAGACCAGGCTTTTTAAAAGTTGGTTCTCTCTCTGAAATCAAATCACCCAGAGACCCTTTTTTCCAGCGAGAGTTTGGTGTCCTTGTTCAGGAGAGCCAAGTCCAAACGTTTGGTAAGAATAGAGAAGAGGGGCCAAGCCTTTCAGACGGCCATGTTTTTTTTGTTTCCCTCTTCTTGTTTGAAGGAGAAAGCACAAGGATTGTGCAGAACGGGTTCTAATACTTTGACCCAAGCCTTTCTAGATTAGATTTCATTGATATTCCCTGTTAGGCGAAGAGGATTCCCTAGGGCATATGGACAGGGAAGCATCTTCTTTTCTATGTACAATATGTTTGAGGGGGGGGGGGTGGAGTTGGGCTTATGGAAGCCAATTTGCCAAACGATATTTCCTTCAGGCATGCATGGAAGTCAGTTTGTGGCTGACATTTCATTCCTTAGCTGCACTCATATAGGCACATTATTTGTTTGTTTTTTATTGAGAGTAAATTATACGGTGTATTTTAATGTCAATCCTATACAGACTGGGGGAAAAAAGTACATTTCAGGGAATATTAAAAGTGCTTGCAGTGGTGTACAAGAAGAAAAATGAAGAGTCTTAAGGTCTGCAAATGCCATCTGGCAGACCAGCCTGTCTTCAACACCCATGTGAGTTGATTTGGCACTTCATTTGATAGCTAAGGCTGAAAGTACAGCCAAAACAACATTTAGGGTGTTACATTCCTGCATCGCTTCGATGTTTTGTCCTTGAAAATGACTTGTTTTTAAGCCAAAAGAATCTTGCGCCTCACATGAGCAACATTGCACCATTACAGTAATTGATACCACATTTCATTTTGCCAACAGGAATGTGTGGTTTTAACAGTATAATTGAACTATGTGTACATTTAGGCTCATATATGAAAACATTAGCTGTGAGTAAACAAGGTTTGAGAGTATAAAGACAATGATTAGAAATGTTTTTGTGGAGGTACATGTTTGCGTTTACAGACTACATTAACATTATGAACGTTTAATTGAACAAAAATTTAATTTCAAGCCTGAATAATGTCATTGTTGTCTCCAATGAAGCAAGATTACACCAAGGCTAGTGGTGCATGGTAGTCAGCTAATTGAATGAATATTGCATATACATGAAAGATGAAATGCTTCTAATAACTTGTCTTCAACTTTGTCAAGCCTGAGATATTCTATATGATTTGAGTAGCGTAACTCAGAAGACACAAATTACCAGTCATGCCATGGCCTCTGTTGCCCTGGTTTTGGCCTTGATTCGTAATACAAATGGCCTTGCACTCTGAAAGATGGAGTGCCATATCTGCCAGATATTTTCTGAAACCTTAGCTTTTACTGTTAATTAAAAAATTATCCATTAATTAGGTCTACACCTATCAGGTTGAAAACATTATGATTTATGTGAAGGTAAATGCACACAATGTGCCCTGCTTGTGGACAGGAAACATCCATACTCTCTGAAAAATCATGCGTAAAAAGCTGTATAAAACATAGATGCTCTTCATATTTTTTGCATACCAGTCTCATTTGAGAACCTCTTTATTACCAGAAACATAATATTACAAAATGCAGGCCTGGAATTACGCAGCCATGAGGGAGGCCATGGCGTGTGTAGCCCTGGATCATTTGGCCTTGTTGACCATCCAAAGGTTCCTCATCCTACAAATGTATATGAAAGTGCCCTCGACAAAATGAAAATGATCTTGCCCTCTCAAATGTAAATCAAGGCCTAAAACTGTCCCTTTAACAAAACCAAATTGAAGTTTGTCAATCAGTTTGCACATGGACCCCTTTATATAAATTTAATGTAACTGTGAACATTTACTTGAGAGAGTATCTTAAGCCACTGATTAACTCTTTCAGTGCCTGCTCTCTTTTTTTTGCATTTTGAAACTAAATTGCACAGGTTTTAAAAAAGTTTTTATGCAAATTCTGTATTAAAAAGAAAATATAAAAGAGGCTTTCTCACTTAACAAAATGTATCTTGCTGATTTGTTTTGCCTTGGTACATCCCAAAGTCAATAGTACATTCTTGAGTGATAATGCCCTCTGTTGACTCAATAACTTGTATAATTGATGACACTAATTGAGTACATAAAAATGATCGTACAGACGTACATGTACGATAATGGCGCTTTCGGAATACATAAAATAGATTGTACATACATGTTGTATGACATTGGCACTGAAAGAGCTGGTTCTAAGCAACATTCCGGTATAGTTTGCTTTATTTCACTTCATGTCTAAACCAAGCAGAATCATTAATGAGCTTTTTCAGGAATTCATGTACACAGACATTAATAATCCACAGTGCTGCATAAGTAGAGATGTTTATCAAACTCATTTCACTGTGTTGTTTAAGCCACCATCATTCAACACTGTCCAATAAAGTTACTGTGCGGATGAACTCTTCCATCTCCCTGGATAACTTCAGGTGTTAAAGAAAACATTGCTCTGCTGCAGGTTTGTGTAATTTGTCTCCAGACAGCCCAGCCAAAGTTCCAGACAGGAACTGTTCAGCCACAAGTAATGCGATGCACCATAGTTCAGTTCATCAGTATGAGCTTGGTGTGTCCTTTCGATAACAAACTCTTTAACACATTTCTCCTGCCTGGGCAGGCAAGAGGAAAAATCTGTTTACAGCATGTACACAAACTGTAACTAAGATGGCTCAAATGGGCTTCTGGTAGTTTTATGAATTTTTCATGGATTTTTCTAGGGCATGTTTCTTGCATGGATGAGAAATTTCAGACTTATCTGAAGTCAGACCTCTTTAGTGACATGCATTTTTGAATGAATTCAGAAATCTCCCCTGCGGTAGTAGAAAAACAGCAGGACTTACAAGAAGCAGTTCTTACAAGAACAACCTTAACATAGCAATTTAGATATCGCATGGTGTTACCGCAAACCAAACATATATTGATACAAATACAATGCCTCAAAACCCATTAAAAAAATTGCTTTAATTTCTTTAAATGAAGAGATCCTGCTCTGCGATCTTCTTCTCTAGTTTTGAGGATACTGTTCCCAAAAGCTCTTTCAAATCGTTTCAATGCCTCTAAAGTTTTGATCCTAGGTTACATTATCATTGTGCATTGTATGAGGTCATAGATGTGCGTGATCCTCTTTCATATAAACCAATTATAAACCAATTATGGCACACAAACTACCATTTAGTCCTTGTATATTATTTCAATGCACGGCGTTTAGGGTTACCAGAAGGTGGAAATGCCATTCGTTTCAACAAACCTTGGATACAAATTTGGATCTTACACAGACCTTTTTGTCAGCAACATCTCACCTCTCTTCTTGAAAACTTGGAAAATAGTGGGACTACATAAAACATTATTAAGTAGATTGATTTGCATCATGTACTCTTCCATAAAACCAATGGCACACAAACCAAGCCGTCCTTAGATGTTTCTCCCTGTTTATATATTAGAATTATTAGCAAGCATTTATCTCATTGTGTACTGAAATACAAATCATAAGAAAAACTTAATACACATCTCTTGATTTACTTTTGGTACTGATGTCGTTTAATCTTTTGACGATGCTATTGCTTTTTTTGTGTGTGATACAGTTTACTAACCTATTATTGTACAAAAGAAGGAAAGTTTGAGTCCTCGTTTCAGTACTTCAGTGTTTCTTGTTACATGTTACAATAAAAGTACATTCCAGTGGTTTTGCGGTTGACTGGTTGTGTTCTCTTTTTTAATACCTAACATCTCTGGTTTGCACTCATGTGGAATGGTGAGGGGAAACCATAGAGAAGGGACCCATTGAAAGTTCCAGCTGGTTTTTCTTTACAACGTGATAAAACAGTAACATAGAGATTTTATGCTGTCCAAAGTGGAACTAATTTCTAAACCTATAACTCAACAGTGTATGTTAAATAAAAATTATGAAACATTTTGGTGCATTTTTTGTTGTCTCCAGAATGTTCCGGAGCTTGTGGCACTGTTTTTTGTTTGATTGTCTGTGTGTGTGTGGTTTTTTTTCTTCATAAATTTTGATTTTTTTTTTGGGGGGGGAGGGGAGGGGGGGGGAAACAGAGTAAATTTTTATGGTAGGAAATGGTTTTATTGTTGTAGGGTATTGTGATCACTCGTAAATTTTGAGTTTGTACTTGTACATTCTTGTCCCCTGCTTTGACAAATTTATTTATAAACAAAGTGATGATTTACCTCTTTATTGAACAGAAACTCGTCTAAAGTAATAACTGAAACAAAGGATTGACTGAAATTTCAAAAGTCACACCATTTTGAATTTAGTACATCCATGGCGTCACTGTGTTATGTTTGTAAATGACCTGATTGATGGCAAGTACGCAAACAAATCTGCAATTAAGTCTACATTCAAAGGGCCAGTAAATGAACTTTTGCAAGTAAACTGTTTACATTGTCCATTTATGACTCACGAGGAAACACTAATGTTTCAAGCTCTGAAACAGTGCGTAATTATTGAATTACCATCTGGCAGATATGATAACTAGCACAAAACCAGATGTTTTCATCCAGTCATTGCCGTGATTCACAAAGCCTGGTGCAGAGACCGACAAATTGCGTTCCCAAAGTCATTAATCTTGTTGGTAAAAACCATAGGGACTGCCCTCTTTAATAATTGAATTATAAGTCCGATCTCTCGTTTGATATGGACCAAGTTATTGGTCTCTCTTAAGTGTTCAACTGAGCATGAACAGAATTACTAGGTTATGATCTTAAATTTTTTCAAAGGATGTGCATGTAATTGGATAGCCGTCGCTGACACTGCCCCACAGCTTTTATAATTTGTTTTTAATAAAAGAAGTTGTTGTTCTTGAAACCCAAACCTGAAACTTAAACTGCTTCTAGCATTATCATTTAGAAATTTCAGAGTTCTTGCATTCAAACGAAAGTCACTAGAAACATTTGCCCTTTCACCAAACTCTCACTATAATCAGCCACTCTTGAAGTAAGTACAATCTCTGATTCTTAGACCTGAACCATGATATTTTGGGGGGTGTTTGACAAATTATTTACACTAAGATTGTTGAAATTGGTCCAAAAATTCACCACACTACAAATTATCGTATCAGCAGGTGCCCCAAATATATTTGTAGGTGTGAGTAAGAACAATGTACTGATATAACTTTTTAGGCTTCAAAATGGTTCGATGCTGAGACTAGATCCTTCTTGTATCAATTCTGACGTTTACACACATGTAAAAACTCTTTGAAAAAAGTGTTTGCTATGAGAAGATTCATGTGGTTTGCTCTTCTCGAAGCAAACACTTCTTACAAAAAGAGATTTTGACATGGTTGTTTCTGGTAAGAATAACAAGAATTTACAGTGTAATGGTTAAACCAGTCCTGATAGATACTTCACTGAGACAACTGGTCACTGCCTTGGCGCCCATTTATTGTTCAAGTACATGTACAATGTTTATTTCTTAGAGAGGTGCTCTGTACAAAGGAAAAACTGCCTTGCCCTTAACAAGTCTGAAGTATCAGGCCTGGGTTCAACCTTGTTGACCTTGCTCTATGGTTCAACCATACATGTTTATTTCTACCTCCATGGTCAGGGTACATACATGTACATGTATGTTACACTTGTGTGGTCATGTCCCAAGCAACCTCATGGTGATTTCATGTGTTACGTAAGTCATGTCCAAGTCACAAAATGATAGGCTTGACTTAAAGTGCGACTTGAGTAAAAAAAAACATGCTGAATCATAGACACTAGAGGTTCATGACCTCAGTATTGTAGTGGGTGTAACCATTGCTCTATGGTGTAACATGGAATGTCTAATTGTCGATTGTGGTTACCAGTGGGACTTTCCACTCAACCATCCTGCCCCAAAAACCGTTAAGGTGTTTATAAATAGGGATCTTTACTCTTTAGTTACATCCTTTGTGTGGCTTTTATGTACGCTAAATGACAGCACTGTCTGAAGTCTATCCCCTCAGGTATTGATTTCAGATCTTACATGGTTAAAAGAAAGGGTACAACTTCCTTTTGTTTGGATTTTTTCCCCAAATTTTTTGTTCTGAAGGGGAAAATGTGAAAAAAGCAGAAGACAAACCTTTGAATTTTCTTCTCTATTGGCTCTTTGAAGATTTGTAGTGAATGAATGTAAATCCTGTTGTTATACATGTATGTTGCAATCAAGGTAACATGTTATGCTCAATAATATTTGAAAACATGATTTTGTCGACCTGTGATACCAACTTTATCCATTATGTGAGGGTCAATTTTTTTTTCTTCACCAATGTTGTCTTTTAAAATGAGATCAACAACATACAGCTATAATGTTGTAGTATGTAAGTGTACATTGACAGAGTTAATATAATTAGTTATTGCCCTTGGCTTTACCAATGTGTGATAAGTACTGTTAAAGGTATGAGATATAGGGTTGGTCAGGATAATAAAAAAAAATCAATATTTAATATTAGTATGAAAGCTGATTGATTATGAATGAAGTTCATACTAGAATCATTTTTGTGTGTGAAGTATTTCGCTCTGAAATGAAGTCACATTCAAGAAAACTGTATTTGAAAGCCTAAAAAAAAATTTGAGGGGCGATGTGTGTACATGGTGTGTGTACATGTACATGCTGACAATCTTGCAAGGTTTTTCACTATTTTCTCCTGACTCACAAAAAGAATTAAGCCCAAATTTTCATTTATTTCATGTATGTAGGCCTATGGTTGGTCTCACAAAACATGAACACTGTCTGTCTGCGACTACTATTTTGTCAGACTACAGTTCCTGTATAATGCCTGTAATATACTCGGGGGGTCCTGCAGGGGAAAACAAATCCACAGACACCTTGGATTGGATTTGAGCCCATCCGCAGTAGCTTTCGCATTCTACTCCAGAACAGGGTGTTATTTCGTGCCACTGTGTGACACAGAATTCTGCGCATGCGACATCCGGTAAGGCGCATGACTCCGTGGGCTGTAAGCGCAGAATTACGCAGCAATCAGTGCCATGAAATTTGGCACAGATCTGTCGTAACATTAGCTTGCCAAGTAATGGGAGGCCAGTTTGAATTTCCTTAAGACTTGAGCCTTAGAATGGTAAAATTGTCAGGTGCGAATCACACCTGACGTGTACTGCAGGACACCAGAACAGCACTGAGTGTATAGTACTTGTCATACATTAGGGTACAACAGTTATTGACATAGTTGTTTCTAGAATTCCACAGGTATTACATTCCAATATTGACATTGCAAATTTACAACATAGTGTGATCTGCTCTTGAGTGCTACTTGATTTTTGATCTATACAACCTATTCATCGTAGGTTAACAATAACAGTTGTTGGCTTGTGGCTTTATTCTACAAACTTAATACCCACAAAATTAACAAGTAACAACAAGACTTTTTCAAAGATTTTCCTGTTGCTGCTGGTTATATTCCGGAAGGCTTATAGTCAGAAAATTACGGTAAGACAATCAGCTTTAGAATGGTGAATTTCTTAGGTGAAAAGCACTTCATTCTTGAAGAGGGCACGAGGCAGTTTCTCCTCAGTAAAGAGCACTTAAATATTAGTGTACAAGTTTCTACTGGACATTCAGGGGCACCAAGGCAATGACCAAGGGTATGGAGGTGATTGCCTCCAATGCTTTTTGTGAAGTATCAGGCATGTAACGTGAAAGGAAATGTCACGAATATTTGATCAAACTTGCAAACTTGATCAAAACCGGCCTTCAATTCTTTCCTATAATACTTTTTGCTCATTCAGTTCTACTTTTCTACAATAGTCTTCTAGTTGTACTCTGAAGAAAATGAAATGAAAACCTTGTTGCCATTCAACTGTCTAGGCCTACATGTATGTGTATGATAGCAAATTCATTGAAGAGATGTATTACAAAATATATCTTTGATTTAGGGAAGCGAGTCTACATTCACTGGGTTAAGAAAATCATGTTGAAGTATGTGAAATTATTCATGAATCATAACTTCCAATGCGTAACTTGATGCGTTCTTCATCAACCTATCGACCCCAGCTCTTGCCATCTGAGATCCATCCCAAATCCACCCCCATAAACAAATCCACCCCCATACTCAGCCAAAATGGTATTTCCCAACAGGCAGGACACAGCACTCTGTCCATACCCCTTGTGTATAGTGCGCGTACGTGTGTACATTCCAATACTTCACTCCCTATTCATGCAAGTGCATCCGGTACTGTGACTCATGCATTTACACACAGAGGGGGCATTGGAAGTAATTGAGGATTACACTGTGCAGTAACTATAAACGCTGACGTTGGTATACATGTGCTGTCACACTGACAGTAGTAGTCTAGTAGTGCAGTCAGTAGTACTCGGATTCAACATCTGACGCTCCATGCATGCTGTGTGTAACGTCACGCCTTGGTGTACTATTACTGAAGATCGAGATCCTCTCTCTTCAAAGATTGTTTCATTTTTAGTGTGATGAAGTTTACTTCGTCGCAGGAGACTTCTCTTGTTGATAATTACAAGATCTGAGTCATTGTTTTCATGCTGTGGGATTAGTGTGACGGTAGGAGGTTTGAATGACTCTCTAGAAACTGAACTGGAACAGATTGTGATGGGATCACCACTTGGACATTAAGGCTTCTACATGTACCTTCAAACTTTAAGGTCAAGAGGTACTTCACTGCTCTCACAGTCTTAACCAAGGACTCTGAAGTCTTGGTGGAGGATAAAGTGTTAACTCATTCAGGAACATCTTGGGGTTGTTTTGCTCCGTACCACCAGACCACTGCCATTCCAGTTGAGAACTCTTGGAGTACAACATTGTGTCCCACATGACATATCAGAAGCACCTGACTACATGTACATGCAGTAATTTAGCACTACATTAGCTCTATCTAGACACATCTTGTTTGCACATCCTGCTTAATACCATATCATACTTTGATGTTTACTTGCTTTTAACTGGTTACATAACTCCAGTGACTTAAATTAGAAGCCTACAGGATCTGTAGCCAGGATCTTTTAGGAAATGAAAATGGATTTCTGCCAGATTCAGCGTGCGTGTATGAGTTAAAATAACAAATAACTCGTTGGATGTGAAGTTTCAAGACTCAAGAGTTACCGATAAGTCATTGATATTAGAAGCTGACAACTGAGAAATACATGTATATCAAAATGGTAAGTACTTTTGGTGGTTTAGTTGTTAGTGTGGGGAAACTGGGGGAGGTCTATCAAGGGTACATCATGAAGAGGTAGTAATTGCTCCATGGATAATGGACCTTTAGAGGAAGTCCATGGGAACACTCATTCTGACACTTGAATTTCCAGCAATACAGGTTGTGGTGACATTGTGCAGGATTAGTAACAGTGTGGTTTTCATTTTTGATTTGACTGTAGAGGAATTGAATCAATCTTCTGCCATAATTTCATCATCCTGTAGGAATGAAAGATTACCTGGGGGTTATCGGGCTTAACCTTACTGTCCCAAGCTATATCCCTTATTTTTGTTTTCATTATTTTTTCCCCCTAGGATTGCAAGACTGAGCAATTTATTAGTGAAAAGGTCAAGCAGATATTCCCAGGAATTTCCTGGGAAATTTGTTGCGTGAAAGGGGCTGTAAGAGGTTTTCTAGTTTGGTTTCATGTTGTTGTAACAGTGCACACTGGGAAGCTGATGACTTTAAGTTTGTTTTGAGTATCCCCCAAACGT
Organism: Pisaster ochraceus; assembly: GCA_010994315.2. NCBI lineage: Eukaryota > Metazoa > Echinodermata > Asteroidea > Forcipulatida > Asteriidae > Pisaster > Pisaster ochraceus. The sequence goes on from CM021529.1 coordinate 11,193,560, forward strand.
ATATGCTTACTCCAAAAAAACCCACCCCAAAACATGTAAATGTACCACTGAGATGAAATTGACTCCACAGTTTTAAGTGAAACTAAGGCACTAAGCAGTACTAAAGATACCGCCATTCAATGAAGGTGTTTAAATGTTTTTATGGTCCAAGTGAATCCACAGATTCACGTGTTCATCGACTGGTGAGGGACAACTTTAATCGCTGTAATATAACTCTAAGACCCTGGGAAGTCAGTCTTGCATACTGAGAAAATATACACCCAGCTTTTGTCCAGCTGCCTAAATATTTGTAGTTTCATGTCTGACATACATTATACACATCTTAAACATGCATTGACTTGAGGGATACAGTGCTGGAATTTCAATTTCCAAAAGACAGCAGGTCTTTTAACTCAGCGCTTTCATTGGACCAGAAATATTTGTTAATAAGAATAGCAAAAGTAACAATAATATGGAGTCTTATGTATCAACTAATAAGGTACATGTAGGCCCCTACTCACATGGGGCTTGAACATAGAAACAAACATTTTGGTAATGGGTATTTGAAATTTTTGTATTGTGAAACAAATTTATGTAGCACCTTTTAAGGGTATACTAAGAGCTCTGATGTGTGGAGCACTCGGGAGCCACTGCCTGAAATACTGAAGCAAAACCTTTCTCTTAATAGCAATAAGTGTAACTGGGTTCTTTTGTGTGTATTACACGACGATCTGGACCTACTGCTTTACGTCCCATCAAAAAGATAAACCAATAATGGTTTACTTAAGAACACAAGTGTCAAGACCAGGATTCCACCCAACACTCTGTTGATCAGAAACACCAGAGCTTGAGTCTAGTGTGCTTGACTGCTTGGCCACGACACGCCATAAACTTGTACTAAGATATTTCTCTTCTTAAAAGTTATTTTCTGAACTTTCAGGAGAACGCTATGAATTGAAATGTGTTTAAGTCAATCTTCAAAAGTTTGTGTTTGGAAAAAAGACCTGACCGCAGGTTTGTTTGGTTGTTGTGGGGTTACTGGACCAGTGCTAAAAATACTGGACTGATGGCCAGTGGTTCAGTGGGCTATTCAAACCTTGGGATAGTTTGTTAATGTCCTCCTAAGGTTTTATGCAACTTTACTTGAAAGTTTGTTGTCCTCTTTGGATGTTTATTGTTTGCATTGAGCAAAGGCTATTAGTATTAGTGTGGTAGCCAGAGGGGTCTGCTCGAAGACCACATTTCTTAGTTTGATTACCCTGCTTTGTTTGTCATTCACACTGACTGTATTGGAGGTGATCGATTTGGACAAGCTGATTTTAAATTGTCAACAAATTAAGAAACCCCTTTTCCCGGATCCCGGCTTAAGCCCTTTTCACACGACGGAAAAAACGAACATTCTTTGCGAAATTTTAC
>CM021529.1:11195954-11208951 GCA_010994315.2 Pisaster ochraceus
TTCGTCGCAAGGAATGTTGGTTTTTTTTTTCTCGTGTGAAAAGGGCTTTACACATTAGTAGGGAAGCTTGTGAACTTGCATGCCAGGTGTTTTAGATTGCACATACACGTCATGGACCCTGTTTTTGTTGTTCGTCTGTCCTGCCCCACACACCTTGTCTAAAGGTTGTGTCTGGGGCAGGGGAAGAGAGAACGGAAGCCAGGAAGGGGAAGGCCGTGGCTTGATTTAGTAGTAAAGGAAGTTATTAAGTGGTTACAAATTCAAGCTCAATGTCGTGTTACATTAAGTTGATTTTTAAATGGATAGGTGCTCCTTTTTGATGAGCTTTTATCTTTTACATGGACATGATATTCTTTCGACTTGAATCTGATGTCACATTGTTTGGTATTCAGGAAAATTTAAAAAAAATTTTAGTAAGTGGCCTGGAAAGTCTGTACAAGTCTATATGCCATGTAGGTCAGCTCTTTTGCTCGATAAAATTGTCCTTTTTTTTTTTGAGGGCCAAATATCATTCCTGTTTATAACGTGGATGTGAAACAAGCATGCCAGTTAAAACATGACAGAAAATAGAATTTTTCCTTCCAAACACTTCATGAAATGTTGTGTTATATTTACAAGAAAACTCGTCAGTTCCAGGCAGCACTCGTCGTGTTCAAGTAGAGTCCAGTTCAAATACTTGATGGCAATTTGGCAATCTGTTCATATAGATAAAATCACTCCCAGTTAAGTAATCAAGTGGCGGCAACTTGTGTCACCAGTATCAGTTGATAATCAGAGATATGTCTCTCAATTCATGGTAAAGAGGATGCTTGTGTTTGAACAACTTTATTAAACAGATCATCTCTCTTTGGAACACTTCTAAGTGACAACTAACTTGTAGCTGATAAAGAGCAATTCGTAAAATTTTTGCAGTACTTTCTCAGGAATGTATCTGTCCTATGTACTCATACCTTAAAGGGAATGTATATGTTGGGTAATCACTCTAACAGTTAATGTCAATAAAAACTTTCTTGGCTAGAGCTAGAAGTACAGCAGCTTTCGATAGTATAACACTTTTTGAGAAACATTTCAGTTCAAAATAATGTGGTTATGGAAAAAGATATTAGTTAATATTCCCTGAAATTTGAATCTGAGTTTACGTTTCTGTCAGAAATGCATGGACATATTTGCTCCGGATTTTCGGCGACATCTCAAATACACGACCACCTTTTGAAATGAAACTTTCACAGGTTAGTTTTAATGTATCTATTTACCTTTACATAGGATTAAAACAACCAAATGATTCCGAAACCAAAGGTATACTTTGCCTTTGAAGTTTGAATTGTATCATGTGCAGTGTTCTAGGCCGACACATGCAAATTGTTGCAGAACAAAAGAAAATATTTTGTATAAAATTATTTAGTTATCTAGTTTTATTTTTACATTTAAAGAAACAATTTAGAATGTCCCAGATTGCACAGTAGGGCTTTTAAAACCAGAGATTTCCACCTAAAAAACATCCTGAGGACCTCATTTCAATTTAGAATGCTTAGGCCAAACTTCCAACACTTGGTTCATGAATGCCCCACAGTTTTGAAAAATCCTGGGACGATCCCTGATGTGAGCAAATTAATTAGTTTCCTCATATTGGCCCTTCAATACGTGTGTGTGTGCGAAGCCAAGCCATCTTCAAAATATTACTCAATCTCTAAAACTGACATACAATGTACAAGAGATTATGACTACATGTACATTTACATGAAATCCCCACCCTCCCCTCTCCCCCACCGCATCTGTATTTATAAATTTTAAACTCAGGGTTCAGACAAATTGGAATTCTGCTTTCAGATTATTTTTTTATGATGAATTCCAACCATCTGGCTAATCAGAGAATAGTTATTGATTGGCTTTCACATAGCCTTGTTGCAGGCGTGCCCGTTGTGTGTGTACGTACATAACATGTTAATGTGCACAAGACGGAAATCATCAAATGCTGCGCACATCTGCCGCAGTTTGCTTCAGAGTCTATAATTTGATAGCGTCAAGATTTTAAAAATTATGATTCTCTGACAGAAATGTATTCCTGTTTACTGTGTGACAGTTACATGTATCAGAGTCGCCAATTGTCGGGACAGTGTTTGTATATAAAATGGCAATCACAAATCAAATACTGGCGCAAAAATTGGCTGAAGTTCATTTATTCATTTACTTAGATGATTGTCGGGACAGTGTTTAAAATTAAAATGGCAAGCACAAATCAAAAACTGGCCCCAAATTAACTGAAGTAGATTTATTCGTTTACTTAGATACTCAGAGAAGGCCCCCTAAACGTTGTCTGTTTTCAAAATTACTCAAGCTCAGTAATAATATTTATATTCCAACACGATTCGTGTATTCTGTTTGAAGTTAATAATAATAAAGACATTTGTAAAGCGCCTAATGCATAAGCCTCTAAGCGCATAAAGAGAACACTAAAATATACAAAGAGTGAAAGAAACAATTACAAACAAGCAGATTACAAATAAGCAGCTTCAAACAAATGTGTTTTTAACAGAGACTTAAAACAGTGTAAAGAACTAGCCTGGCGAATATGCACATGACATGAACAAGCAAACACCGTGACGCCCATGCCAACATCAGGTACTTCTCGGAAGTAATGAAATGGTTTTAAAAGTGATGAAAACATTAGCCTTGATATCAACTATGAGTTGCCTAAACATAAAAGCATTAAAATATATAAAAGTTTCAATTGTGCATGTACATTGATGACGCAAACAAGTAGGTAGGGTTGATTCAGAGAATGGTTGTAGTGTTCACAAACTGAACAGTTGCTTCATTGAGTATCAATGTTGCTGAATGTACGGGTGTGGATGCTCTCAGATAAAGGTCATGCCATCTCATTAGACTGATTTCAAAGAACACTGCTCTTGCATGAAAGAAACGGGTACCAACCATCATCTGGCTACATGATAGGATTTCTTATGCTCAACAAGCAAATTCAATGGTGGACTGGGCTCCCCGAAGGCCCGGAGTTCACCCATTATTCCACTTGTTTACAACTTCGTCTGCAGAACCATGGATCGCTTGAGATGGATTTGTCCATGGTGTTTACCATCCTTTCTCTATGGTATTACATACCTTTAGATCACGCACAATAGTAATAGTGGGCCAAGGCTATCAACTTTTCAGGCATTCCGTCTGAGGGGAACTTTATGAATGGGGGCATATTTCTCATCTGACTGCATAATAAGTGCAACCAGTGTTCCATAATGGCTGGATGGAATGTGATTTGCTGGTGGTGGGGGTATTGTTGAATCCCTAATCATGCTCCAAGGAATCCCCGCTGTGCTGTGTTGAAGGATTTTTGTGTGGGTACGTCAGCCAGACAGGATGGAAAGTACCAGACCAAATGGGTTTCTACATATACACTTTACCTTGCCTGATGTGGGGGCAGAGGGCACCCCCAATGTTTCCATAAAACACTCAATTTTTCCTCTTGTACAGGAATTACTCCCCTCCCCCAAGAAAAAAACCCCACAAAAAACACACACACACAAAAGCAAAATCAAAACATTCCAAGCACACAATGAAAGAGGGGGGGGGGGTACCACCATGCCCCGTATCTAGCACCAAATGATATCTGAGAATAATAGTTATTGATAATAGTGATTGCATATTTTTTTTAGTTCTGTGTATTTTGAATTAGAGTTCCCAAGTCTTGCCTGTGTATCAACATTGGAATCAGTTAAAATGTGCGATTTCGTTTTCGTTTGCATTTAAAAAAAAATACATGCATTGTCCATGTTCATTATACAATGCATCTATCCTATCTCGATATAGAGCCAACTGGTGTTGAAGTTTTTCAAAAATAAAATAAAAATGTGCTTGGAATGCTGATCAGCTGTAAGCCAACACTCTGCAGCAGGGTGTTCAAATGTAATAAAGAGAAAATGTTTAACATAGCCATCAGGTACTTTCTGGAGTAGGTACTTGAACATTCACACATTGAACAATAATCTCTTTGAGGAAGTTGACGTTCAAAGACTCTGAACCTTTTTAAAGTTGTTTGAACATTTTTTGTTTAGACAACTTTATTTTACTTTTAACAACAAGTTAAATGTTGTGATAACATTTCCCGATGTTAGTTTTATGATGAAAGAATGGGTTACCTTTCAGTTTTCCTTTGAATGCAAACTGATAAACTTTTATGGTCTAATAAAATATGATAAAAAAAGATTTCCGGACTTTTTTATGTGTTGAAGCGTTGTCATAAACAGGGCGGTCTCTTTTTTGGTGGGGTCATTTCCTGTGAATAGTGCTAGTAGTGATAGCAATATTATCGAAGCGTGACCCAGCTGTTATTGGCACTATATTAAGATACAGGTCTGTATGGTCAATGTGTCAATTATCTCACTCTTGCTTAATGGCACCACTGTCACACTCCACCCTTGGCACTACAATTTGTTTTTTGTTGTCTACTTTTTCAGTTTTAAGAACCGTACATTCACGTATAGTTTGGAGGAGTCGGTTCATTCATATCCTCCCGTTTTCAATAAAAGCAACACACAAAAACTGTGACAATTTTATTAGAAGTTGAAGTTTTTTGTGAAAATAGTTTTAAAAAGAACAGTTTATGGTTTGTGAGGGATTTTTTGCTGGTTCATTATTAGGCTTATTTCGATCATGCCAACCGAAATAACCAAAAGTGTTTTCTGGGGGTCTTACCTTCAAAAGCTGTTTCTTTAACTTTGTCCGCATCAGACAAAAACATGAATCTGGAAGACTTAAGATGAGATCAGCCATAAACAGAGCTTGGAATTCCTGTGTCAAACTGCTAACTCTTGGATATGGTATAAACATAGTTTTCAGGTTTTGAAGGATTTCCTGCAATTTCCCTCACTTTCCCAACGCCCAAATTAGCTCCCCAGGGTATAACCTCATATACAACAGTAAAACCCCTGTAGTTTCTTCACCTCTGGGTCACCCAAATTTTGCCTTATTGTCAGTGTTCAAAGGGGGCACTTGTCTGGGTTAGTTGGGTCTGTGGATGGCCAGGTACCCAGAGGACTCCACATGAACCACCCATGCACCTTCTGGTCTGGTAGGTTATCAAATCAAGGACGTTGTCTGGTGATGATGTGCACCATACATCTTTCTTGTCAAAGAATTCCTGAATGACACAAAGATTAATTGACATTGAATTCTAATCTGTACTTATTGGAATAATCTCACAAAGCCGCTATTGTATAAATTTACAGATTGTCTGAGCCGTGTAGGTTTTTCTGAATAGACTTACAGTAGAGGTACATGTACATGATGTACATGTACATGTGCTGAATGTTAATATGGTAACTACCCATAGGCCATGCAGAGACCCTCCAGACTGAAGAACCATGTTGGCAAGAATCCTTGGCCTTCACTTGTGAAGAAGGCACTTGGTCATGCTGGTATTTGGGCTTGGAAGTAGTTCAATAAAGTTAGACCCCAGGGCATACAATCTGTACAATCCTCATTAAATTCTAAATTAAAACATAAATGGTCAACCTGTATTAAAGTTTCTGCTGATTTTGTCATGTTATGTTATACATGTACAGTATACACAGTTGGTTTTATGAATAGTTGTGTGTCACCACATCTGTACAAACAGTGGTGAACCCCAGACAATGCACCATATGTGATAGCTGACTGCCCACACTTTAGGTTGGGGACCTGGCTGTCAACTGGCTGACATCTTTTATTAAGAGATCAATGTATCATCATCTGTACAAATCGTGTAGAATTTGAGTTCAAATCTGCTTGTATTTAAATTGCTCCCTTTGTTTAACTCTGACCATTCAGTATCATTTACTTTGGTTATAAAATTATAGCTATGCCATCCTGTCATGCCTGTAGTGTGATACCATGTGGCGACACAACACACACATGTCCTCAGATAATTCTGCTTCATGATTCTCGGAATGGTTGTGCTGCCATACACAAGTCCAGCCCTTGCAATTGCTCTCTGGAAGATGTTACCAAGAGTAGGAGGGATGGGTGAAGGTCAATGATATTTTTATGAGCAGTCGTTGATAGCTTAGACCATAGGATGGAAGTGTACGTACTACCATGGAGGTAGAAATAGCCTCCATGGTACATGTACTATAATCATAGTTTTAACAAAAATGAACAGAATAACACAAGTAATAAAGCGCAGTAATGTAAAGCGCATTGATACGTTATGGTAATTTATGCGCTATATAAGAGCTAGTTATTATTATTATTATTTTTATTATAATACATGTGGACTGTGGACTCTATAACCTGGCTATTTCGATAAACTAAAAGAAGAAAAAACAAAACTAATCATGTTTCAGAAATTGTATAGAATAGCACAACATGAAGCTGCCTGTAGCTGCATTCTTTATGAACATTAATTTCCCAAGCATCATAATATAGTAAATAAAAATATAGATACATGTACATGTGCATTATATACATTTTTAGATAAGAATATCTTGGTCTGTGGTTCCCACATTTGGGAAAGTACTTCAACCACATTTCAGATACCCAAGGTCAGAAGTTTTAATAATTGCAAAATGCACTTTGATCTGGGGGGTCATGATTGTACTTAAACACACAGTGGTAGGTCAACACACAGCTCTCTTAACACTTGGCCAGGTTATGATTAGGTCTGTCCATTATTGGATTTGACAGCTTGGTTTCCCTGTGGGTGGTACCCTTGTCATTCACTGCTCAAATGGTGTATCTCCACAGGGTAGGGTGTAGACCAAATAGGGCTCATGGGATCCCAGACAGGACATATTCAGATTTGTTTTCTTCTTAGACCTACAGTATGAATAGCCCATAGAGACTGCAGTTATGTATGCAATGCCTTGGTCTGATTTGATTGCTTTTAAATGTATGTTTTAATGCACAGACATTTCCTTTTGTCCATGCATTAAAAAGAGTGTGGTCACTTAAAACATTTATTATAAACATGTTTGATAAGGGTCATTTGTTCCCCAACTTGGATTGTGAAATTAGTGTTCAACAAGGTAGCCTATACATGTAGTACAGAGAAAGGAATTTTCTGGATTTAACTCATGCATGGGCTGGGCAGGCTTGATGCTTCGTAGAGGCTTGTTGCCCCTTTGTAATGTTTTGTTTCAAACATGTGTTTCCCTCATTAAGGTGCCCTTTACTATGGAAATACAGTCTTGCCCTTTTATGCCCTTATAATAGTACAACAACCAAGTAGGGCCTATCAGCCATGGGTACAAATGTGCCTTTTTAATTCTAAAACTGTCGTCCAATTTTGATGTAGCTAGTCTGGGAGTATTAATATTTTACCATGCTTCATTTGAATCTCTAATTTGTCATATAACAATGGAGAGTCACAGAATTTCTTATTTGATTGCAAGCCACATGTTCACATACGAATGTGTTCTTTGTACCTTGTGTTGTTGTACTGCAAACAGATATCAGACACACAAAACTCAATGTGTCTCCCCTCTACTCAAAATGGGCCTAATGGATTGGTACATTCAAAGGTGACCATTTCAGTTTTTTAAAGGCCCTCATTTGCAAGATGTTCCACCACCAAAGAGAGAGGACCCTCTCGCTCTTTTGCCATTAACCTTTTTAGTGACTAGAACCTAGTTCATACTTCCTGTGGATCCTTCATGCGAAGAGATTATTTACTATCACAGCTGTTTTCACTGCAAAAGTTTCGCAAGAGTTGAGCCCAGCGAACTGTTGCGAACTATTTGTTGCGAAGTTTTGACGTCGTTTTACGCTTTGCATTCACAATTGCAGGAAGTATGAACTGGGCACCAGCGGGACTAGGTGTTTTTTCATTTCACTAGTCAGCAAGTTTAAAAAAAATGTATTGCTCCATACTTCATACAATAAATAGGGAAGCTTTGCAACACTGAACTGGCCAGCCGGACAACTTATAGAGTTAATTTTGACTGGTCCTTAGGTATTTTAAGTAGCATTTGGTAAATGCATCACTGTAAAGGGAGAACACTACCTCTATTTATTGCTGTATGGTTTCACCTTACAGACAGGTTCCACTACCAATCCAGATTTTAACAACACACCTTGTTCCATCCCTCTCATTAAAACTGGTTGGTCCTGCCATGGAAGGACACAAGGAAATCCAGGGTCTTCACTCTGCTGTGTGATTTTACCCATTCAGTAACTTGTCCCTGATGATCAATTACAAAAACAACAGAATCTCTTGAAGTGGATAATTCCTAGCACAATAAACATGACCACCACTGGTGGCAGCATTATAACAGTTATCAATTGTTGGCCTGAAGATGGCATGGACCTCACAAGAGAAGAGCGAGGTCTACCACAGGGAAATAATTACCCTGACGAAGCTATCAACTAGTCAAGGATAGCATACAATTGATCAGGAAAGGCATCTGGGGAAAATTTCAGAGCCACCTAAAAGTAGAGAATAAGCGTTTACTTCTCCTGGCTGGTTCCTGTGTGCTTATTTTGCCTGTTGGGAATACTGCGATAACGTAGCACAGACCTTTCTTTTGGAACATCTCAGCTGCGCAGATTTGGTTGGCCAAAGTCAGGCCAGCCTTCACTGCTTAAAAAAAAAAACCACACACACACACACACAGTAAAAAATACAAATGAAAAATCTGCTCCCCAAACAACCAAACAACCAAACAAAAAACAAGACCATGGAGAGAATGTTAGGAGTGGAAATCTTGAGAAAAGCTTGAGAATTGAGACTGAGAAATTATTCAGGAAATGCTCGGTCATCATTCGTACTGGATTGGAAAAGCTTGAAAATGAAGAGAAAATTATGGCTGGGCACAGATTTGGCAATTGTACAATTTTTGTACAGTTAATTGGGCAAGCTTGAGTTAGAATATGTGGCTAGAGCAAGATTTAAACAGGTTGCCTTATTAGTAGTGCTGGTTGCACTTTTGGGGAATCGTCTATTAAATGGAAGAAAAAACCTCCAGATTTTGTGGTGCTTCTGTCAGTTGCACCAGGGATCAGGCCAGAGTGAAGCTTTACAAAAATATCAAGAGCCTTGAATTCCTGTCAGTGAATGGAGACATGGAATGCCCATGATTCTTGTACAAAGGCAATGATCCAGGATTAGCTTGGTCGCCTTATTACTGTGTTGTGTATAAAGTAGTATGAGTGTGACAGTACATTCTTGGACCAGTTCATCAATATTTTATTTAAAAACTTAACCCTCAGGAAGTTGTCTGATTTTGGAGGATTTGGTGCTGTAGCCACAAATATCAATTGTGTATCACTGGGCTGGGTGTGCAACTCTTTTGTAAGTTAAAGTCCAAAAATGTTGGTGTTGAGTTACCCTTGGAGGATTCAGAAGGGTCTTTTAAAAAGCCAAAGACACTGGGGAGTAAGGGTTTTAATGTGTACTGAAGTCACAGTGGATTTAGTGATATGTGCACCATAGAGCAAGGACAGAGATGCACTTTGTATGTCTGGAGTAGTTTTTAAGTCAAATACAAAGGCTGTGCACTTCGAGCAATCACACATTGCATGTAACTGTCTAGGTAAATTTTATGATAAGTTGTTAAGGCACAGATCCTGGGAGGTCTAAGTGGAGATGATTATCCTCACAGAGCAAGACAATAGATAGTCTTGCCTGCCTCATCAGCTGATCAGTGTAAACACTTCATGATACTTAGCAATAGACACCTCATGTGTACCTGTATTAAAGTTGATTAACCTAACAGACATTTTAATGAGGTGCTACTGCTAATTATAGAACCTTTTGTTGTGGATATGTCTGGCCTTCAACTAAAATGTCAATACAGTAATCAATACTGTGTGTGCTCTGCTGGGCAAATCATGGTTGCTGTGGGAGCTACCAGCCAGATCATTTGTGTCTACAGCTACAGGCATGTCACAATATGGTAACAAAAGGTATTTGACAATCTTATGCTAAATCTGTTTTAAAAATGGTTAGCATTCCTTTGGAGAAACTGTGAAAGGATTGCCTGAAAAATTGCTAAGCACAGCGAAGCAGTGCATTCATTTTATGTGGGGCCTGTATGTTGTTGGTTTGTGAATGAAAAGTTTTATGCCGAACGAGGCGGTGAAATTAGAATACATGTTTTTTATTAAGAATTCCTTATTTTCTGAAAGGTGGATGCATTCACATTCTTCAAAGTTATGATGAGCCTGAGTTTGTACAGAGTCTGGGGTAAAGGGCAGCAGGTGGCCTTATTCCCTGAACCCCTGTGTATAGCTTTTGTGCCATTTTAATTACCCCAAAATAGACAACCCATGTGAAGGAAATTACCAGGATATTGTCATAAAGCAAACCCAAGGCTGTCTAACTTGAAGACTAAATGACTACACACTTCCATAAGCCAATGATGATACACATACATACCACCCCCTGGTAACATTCAAAGTTTAGATTTAAATTTCCTGTGGTTGTAGTTGACAGAATTGTTTGTTAATGAAAAAAGGAAGTTTATCTGTCATGGTTGTTTTTTGTTTTCCTCGTTGATTTGGAAGGTTCCAGGTACTGTCAAAGCTAATTTGCGGTGACCTTTTGTTGTGTTTTCCTTCCACCGTGTTGTGTTACAGACAACAGGAGAATTTTGTAACTCGGGATGTCAGCAGTCCAAGAATTGATTTTTGTTATGACTTTCCGGAAGAGAAATTGACATGATTGATTGAGTTATAACTTAATTGACGTGTTTGTCCAAATTCAGGACTATACCATTGTGAAGGATTCTTTGAATTGTCAGTATGTGGGTTTGTACTTGCATTGGGTTTTTAACAACCATAGGTGGTCCAACATGTATGCAGTATTTGTATGGAGGATAGTGTGCCCATGGTCAGATGGTATACTAAACCAAGTCAAGGTTCTTTGATGGGCTCACCACCAGTCAATGGATTTTCTTGGTACATTTTGTGCTTCGGGCAGGATTGGACTCCTGCAGACACATTAAATGTTTTGAAGCAAAGCTGTTGCGAGAGGTCAAAGTTGATTGTTCCGAACAATTTAGATGCTCGATTCTTTTGATTTTTCATGAGCCTCAAAGCAAGAGGTCAGATTATAATGTTTTATGCGATCATAAAAAACAGTGCAAAAAAAATTTGGTCTTGGATTTAATGTATTCAACAGTGAATGCTCTATGTTCCAACACCCCTATGTTCCGATTAACCCTCATGATCTACATGCTAGGGTTGGGGTTAGGGTTAGGATTAGAATTATGAAAATACATTAGGGGTTTCGGGACATAGGTGTGTATCCTTATTTTACTTTATCTTATAAGTTTAATATTCAACTGGTATTATGTGTAGTTGTACTTTAGTTCAGCTGTTGACAGAGATGATCCAAACCCTCAACAAACATGATGGACTCGTTCACTTGAATACAATGAATACAATTACCTCATAATTTGTGGCCATGAGAAATTGCGCTCTCAGGAAAAATGACCTTTCTTTTATCAAATGGAAATTCCATACCTCATAATAGTCACTGTTAAGTCTTCTCCTATAAAAGACCATATAGGCCTATGGCCTAGCCTGTGAAGCTGTGACATCAGTTGTTAACAAAAAGAGCCACAGAGCCTGGACTTCATGCAAGGACATGGTTTGTACGTACACAGCCCATTGAAAGAAAACATTCAATGATTTTATGGTCTTATTTTCATCAACTTTTGATTTGAAGAAAAGGGGCCCATCTCAAACCTTGTTCAGCTGCTATACTTTTAAGTTCTGTAAGTACTCTTGAATTTGTGTGGAAATAATGACACAAAGTGAACGAGATAAAACAAAATTGAAACAAGGGTTACATGATCTACAAAAATGAAAAGTTTCTCATCAGTAATTGCCTGCTAGGAAATGTCCTGGAATGCACTAAGGTCACTCTTTTTGTGTAAACAAGGCAGGTATGTGCAATCTGGAGAAACCTGCAAGAACTTTTGTTACAACTCCTCAACATTATTACAAGTGGCGGCTGAATTTGTTTTCCATAGCAAACAGTCACAATCAGCCCTAGGTCATCCTCCACAATCCTTCCCCTCCACTTCAGTCCTCAGACTTTGGATGGTGTTCCCCTTCGGGGCGAGACCCATAAACCTAAAAACAACCATGACCTTTGACAAAACTGGGAAGAAGCCAAAAAGGCTGAGCAAATTTTCCCAGGAGTTTGAAAGAATTCCAAGGCATGGATTATGAAGTGAATGCTGGAAGTTCTTGGACAAAGCAGGCTTTGGGCAAAAGTGCAGCATACATATAATTGTAAACAGGATTGTTAGAGAGAAAGTATTGTTGTAGTTGATGTGTGGCCAGTTGTTAGATTGTAATCGTTTTTTTTTTTACATTGTACTTGTTGCACTGTTCAAGTGTAACAGCAGACCATTTATAGTGTCTTGAATGGCAACTGGCTGATAGATTACCCTCTTTGCTCTGGCTGACTGATGATGCTGTTTCTTTTTTCCCTTTTTTTCAATCCATGCTTTTATTAAAACTCTTTTGATGTTTTCTTGCAGTTTAAAGTCATAATGATAAGAGCAAATGAAAATTGATCAGGTGCTGGAACAAAAACAGCCTTGCTGTTGTTCATCGCCCAAATGGCATTCCCCAAACCAATTGCTTTATACTGATAGGCCTCTGCTTTCACATTCTTACACACACAAAATTTCAGGCATGATACTCTTCCTATTTTAGTCTGATTTCCAACCTTTTCTTACTTTTCGCCCTTGGAAATTGTATTGCCTGAACAGGCCTAGAAATCCGACGCGAATCCGCGAATCGATTCGCGCGAAGATTCGTGCCCGGCGTTAACGCCGCGAATCTGAGTAGATTCACGTGAAATTGCCAGCATTCAGAAGGGGAAAATCACTTTCTCAGCTTTTTTTTAACTTTTCCGAAGACCCACTAATTTTTTTATTTTTTTATTCCGTTAATCCCACACAAAGTTAAGTTTTTTAAACCACTCACGTCGAGTTGAGTCGTCGTCTGATCCTTAATCCTAAACGGCCGTCGTGCACCGTGCATTCTGATCTGC
>CM021529.1:11209951-11221484 GCA_010994315.2 Pisaster ochraceus
TTCAGCGAGAATCCATTTTGATTCTCGCGGAGTCATGCGAACTTCTAGGCCTGCTGAAAAGCATATTAAAGCCTTTACCATGTGTACATGTAGGTTAGTCCTTGTACTCAATAAAATGTTCAGGCTACTTTTCCGAGGAACAAATATCATGCCTAGTTGGTGTAGATTGGTTTGTTTCTGTTGGTTCATCTGCTGTGCAGTAGTGACATGTCTTAAAGTAAATGTCTGAAACAACAGAGTACGGATTGCATGTAGTAATAAATAAATGTTTACAGAAGGAAGAGTGAAATCATACATGTAGCTGTTTGCAAGCAAGTCATGAGGTGAGACCATAGTGTCCACTAAAATCATTGTGATGGTTATAATAGAGAGACTTTCTTGGGAGGAAAAGTAAAGAGAACTCTGCCAGACCAGAATGTACTCAAAATGTTAAAAAAGCTTAAAATTGTGTCATCCGTTTCAAAGCTTCTCTCATGCAGTCTGTACAATGTACTTGCTGTGCTGCACTTCCATGGTGCATGATCATGGAGAAAGAACGGTTATGTGATGCAGGTCTTTCAAAAGATCTTATTTACGACAGCTACACCATCCTGGGAATCAAAACTGTCCCTGGGAATGCATGGTCTGAATGCTTTTTATGTGGTATACCATAGCCACAAATGTATGCCATTAATAGTGTTGTGTGTGGTTGACCCTTTCAATGGTAGACTAGGTAACTGGTGACCTATCTGCAAGGTGTCTGGATAGTCAGCACATCCCATAATAAGATGCGTGGTTGATATTTATGCAGTTGGATTCTTTCAGAGATTCTGTGATAAAGATTTGTTATCCATCAGGAATTGTTCCAAAACCATCTGCTTGCTATCTCTCTAGACTCTATGCTGCCCTTTCTCTATGATCATGATAGACTGTAGTCAACCAGTCCTTCTATCAGGCCTCGAACTTCGGCCTTGGAGGGGCTGGCAAGGGGCTTTTCTATGAGGAAAATGTAGGTTTGTATTGGAAGTTTGCAGAAGGCATCACAGCAAAGAGCACAGGGCACCATAGCAATTGCTGTGGGTGCAGCGAAATAGTTTGAGGCCCAGAAATTCTGTAGGCCTACCTGTACAGTGTACACCCTCACCCTGAACACTAAAAGCAGAAATCAAGTCATGTATTTGGAGTCAATCCATGACTGACATTTGCATCTGGGGAAATAAATAAATAAAAACCCAGGAACATGTAGACGGGTGTAATTGGGTTTACAAAAGGTAACCTCTCTGCCCCCATAGCACCCAAACCAAGCACCCCTTTCAAGTTTCAGTTTCAGTAGGGGATGTCAAACTTTAAAAACAGACTCCAGTTTGTCATCTGGCTGTTCATCATGGAAACATTCCACAAGCATGACATAAGAACATGGAGCGGGTGACCCATATTCTCCCAAAGTCAAATTAGTCAACCATGCACTTCACTGACGCTGTGACTCCTGTGAGACCCAACAAGTCCAAAGCATGCAGGTTCTCTCTGAAGGCATCAGTTCTTCAGGATAGTTTCTTCATGTTTTAGCTATGAACAGCTGTACTTGCAAAACACAAACACAAACAAAAACAATTAAGTGGGGAACTTTTGACATAAAATATGTGTTGTATGGTATTTTTTCTGGATAAGTTTTAAAATCACAAACTTCCTAGCTAGGTAAAGATTTCTGATATTTCTTGTCCAACATAAAAAGCAGCAAAATTGTAAAATTTGTATTGCTTAAAATCATCTACAAAAGGCTATGAATGAACATCCAGGTCAGACTATGCAGTTTTTCTAATTTTCTCTAAAGGTAATGCTTGTGGATAATTAGCCATGGTCCAATTTCACAGGAAAGCAGCTCTTAGTTATGAAATGGGCCCTGTTTATTGTTTGAAGCATACAACGTTTACGAGTTTGTCAAACTTGCTTGCTTTTAGTAGCAGCTCTGGAAAATTGGGAATTAGTTTTGATTTTGAGGAACATGAGAAACAAAAAGTGAAATATTTAATCTATTTTAATTGTTTTAAACATCTACGTGTAAGAAACTGAAACATTCTGCAAGCAGTTCTTGAATGTTGATTCCAGGTGATTATTTTGACAACTTCAAAAACAATGAAAGAACTTTACCCACTTCTGGTAATTCTGATTCAGGGAAGGGAAAGATTCAGGGAATTCTGAAAGGGAAAGGTTCTTACCGGGTTAAAATGCCGTAGTTTTGATTTTTCGTTTGTCACAATGAGACAATACCAGCATAATAAGCATCTGTTGATATAGGCCCATATGAAAATACGCACACAGTGTACATTATTGTTTTGTGTACAACTGTACTTTTGTGGTTTCACATCAGGGTGACTTTTACTTCTTCTTCCAACCCACATGTGCTTAAAGCAGTAAAGGATCTACTCAAGGACCAACCCAGTGTCATGGTCTGGGGTTGCATTATAAACTTGTCATTTTCACCTCTCAGGATTTCCCAAGATACTCATTTGTGGTCAGGAAGGGGGTGGAAGCAAGTGCCAAATTGCATGGAGGTGATCATCAGTAAATGTTAGTTGGAACTCATGTTTGCTAAGCCCAAATTAGCAGGGACCAGTTACAACATATGTACACTGCATGCCATTTTGGCAGGTAACCTGTTTTTCGCTCAGCGATATTTTTCCGTGCTAAGAAATTGGGCCCCAAAGCCCCCAATGACCTTACCATTTTCTTCTTTGGGTTCAGAACTTTCTTATTCAGAAGTTGTTTTTAGAAGTGCTTTTAAGAATCTGTTACGTTCCCTCAAGGTGTCATCAAAAGTTCATGTTTAATGTACTACGGAACCAAACTGACACTTTGGATGGTACAGCCCTTCAACTTGCTCTGTGCCAAAGTTTTCACTCATAAATTGTTTTGCATTCTTAGCGGCTCAGTAACTCTATGGCCCTGACTTGTTCAAAATAACACAATTGATTGATTTCCAGTGAAATTGCTCCATTCCAGATGGGGATTTAGTTTATTGGAAGGTCAGAACCAAAAGACTAACAAATTTGTTAACCCAAAGTTCCCTTGCAAAAAAAGAATGTATACTTTTAAGTTGAAGGCGTTCCTTTGAGGGACATAGACCTGTATTATTGTATGTTGGAACATTTACTTTGAACTGAGGCATCGTTAAAGGTCATTTTCTTGCACAAGCATTTACCTCTTTTTCACATCACATCTGCAATTCCCCCTTCTTTAAAGTTTCTTAATGGCAGGGTGTACTTTTTGTAATTATTCCACAAATTTAAAGACCACAAAAACTTACTTGCTAGAGATCTAGAAAACATTATTAGAAACGAGTCCCTTTGAAGTAATGTAGTTTTAGAGAAAGAGGCAACTTTTTACCCCAAATTTGGTATCTGAGAAAAACTTGTTCATGCACTGAAAGCATCATGTTGGAACATACAAAGTGAGGATACTGGTCTTTGACAATTATCAAAAGTATACCCTGCCTTTAAGTTGTAAATCATTTGTAAGCTTACTTAGTATTTAATTAACATCAAGTGAAGCTCTCACTTTCAGTGGTTGGACTTGTTTTGTAAACATTGAACATTCATAAAAAAACATGAATAGATCTACAACCCAAATAATTGTGTTACCCTTGGTTGACTTGACAGATGCAAATGCATTCAAATCTTCACCTTAGTTAAACCACAGAGGAAAATTTATTAAATGTAAACATTTTGGGCATTGAGCACGCATGCAGTAAATCTAAGCTGATCTTGTATTCCTGCTTAAATAATGGTTGGGATTGGCCACTTAGAATAAACAGAATTCCCCTTCTCTGCTCTGAGTTCACAGAGAATAAGAACAAGAGACCTGCACGCTTCAAGAAACCAGTGGCAGATGGTTAGATATTTAGTAATAACAAAACAGCCTGAATACTGACTTACTGCTTGAACGGAGACCATCAGGCATAACCATATTAGTCTGGGTTACATGTAATTGATATGGACTGGGAGACATCTTGATCAAAATATGTTTATCTTTGAACCAGCCGGTTTCTTGAATTCATTGACAAGTCTATTCGGTATGTCTTGTAGAGTGTTGTTGGCCATCGCTGGGGCACAAATGCGCCCGGTGTAGATTCATTTTATATATACCGCAGGCATTTCCAACCATTGGAACAGCTTGATGCACATTAAAGCCTGGTGCCTAATGCGCATGCGAACATACGCCAGATCATTCCGGTAAAGGCAGACCAAATCGTGTGAAACTGGGGTTAAATGGGTTGGTCTTTACACAAACATCGCAGTACATTTCATTTCTTTCATATTATTTCTGTTAGAAACAAACAAGGCAACTTATGTAAAATTACACCAAAATTTTTCCAAATTGTTAAGCTTTATCTAGCCAAATAATTTACCAGTTTTCCCACCTCAAGTTTGAAAGACTCATTGTTCTACTTGGCCAAACAAGTCTGCTTGGACCAAATACATCTCACTGCAAAGATTTACTTAAAACTTAATACGCAGCGGCCATGTTTGAATTATTTGGAATGTTTTCGATCATGAACATGTATGTTTGGAATTTCGGATGGACTTTGTTTAGTTACTGTGACAGCGTGGGGTACTTTTCTGTGTATACGATGATTCTATCTTTTGTTCCAGTGTTTAGTCTTTGGCTTGAACTTTGTCATCATCATTATGCAGTATCAGCATCCATTCATAATATGGGAAGAGGTTTTGGTTTGAACTTTAAAGAGAGACAGACTGTTGAGTATGTCTGGGTTGCTGATGCTTGTTACTCTTTCTATTTCAGGTTACTTTTTGAAATAATTTATCTCCGCGATTATTGCTCCGAATGGCTGACTATATACAGGTAGGTAGGAGATGTACAAATATGAATAATATTGTTATATCAATATTATATCAGGTATTTAGTGGTTGTCCATTTCTAATGTAAAGCTGCGGTAAAGAGAGTTGTGGGGTTAGGCAGAAAGAAGTATTGTCTTTGAAAACTTTGGTTTCTGACCATTAATTGTGAATGCTGTATGACAAAGCAAGACATTTGTAATAGAAAATTCAAAGTTAAGGGGGGTGTGGGGTTTCTTCAAAAAGACATTATTTCTGTATGACTTTTAAGATTAAGTTCTTGTAGCATTTTGGCTTTTGAAATGTGTACTCTCAGATTCATGTATACACACATTGCGTATATCACATGTGGTACACAGAACAATATGTGCTTATGAAATGTTCATTATGAATGTACATGTACAATGTGCAGTATGAATTTCAAAGGAGTAGCTGGAGATGAGGACTGCTGTGACAGAACAGCGCCCTCTTGTGATGGATCCTCATACAATCAAATCATGTATCTGTGTTCACATTGGGAAACCTGCTTTCATTCTGACTGTGTGTTTGTGGTCATTTCCTCTACTTAGATACCAAACAACTAGTGTGGTTAAAATGCAAATGTCTTCGCTTGGGTGACTATGAACTGGTTGAAACTCTTCAAAACATATTCTGAGTTGTCATACCCTGTGCTTTGGATTAAGTCTGCACTGTGCAGAAAGATTTTTTTTTTTTAAATGGTGAAAAGGTTCTCCAGATTTTCTCAATCAAATGTCCAAGAGAATTTTGGGGGGTTTTTGCTCAGGGGTATTTTTGTATCACCCTAGAGTTTTTGCAAAACCCGCAAGGTGTTTTGTAAAACTCACAAGGTTTTGTATTCGTAAAACCTACAAAATGTTTTGTAAAACCCACAAGGTATTTTGAAAACCCTAGTGTTCCTTTTTGTAAAACCTACAAGTTTTTTTTTGAAACCCCATAGTTTTTTTGTGAAACCCACAAGGTTTTTTTTAACCTAAGAGGTTTTTGTAAGACTCCAGAGGCTTTTTTTAACATTGTAAAACCCAAGATGTTTTTGACAAAAGTTTTTGTACTTTAAATGAGGGCTTGCCAGATCATTCAAAGGTCTTCCAAAGAGTACATTATTGAACATTTAGCTTTGTTGTCAAACCCAAGTTGTTTTTTTGTAGAACCATAAGGTTGTTATGCGAAACCCAGAGGTTTTGCTAACCACAGAGTTTTGGGGAAAACCCCAGTTTTTGTTAAACCAATACATGTACTTTTTTTTTAAACCCACAATCTTTTTGTAAAACCCCAAAAGTTTTTGTAAAATCCCAGTTTTTTTCTTGAAACCTATGAGGTTTTGACAAAAGGTTTTTCACTGGTAATGAGGGCTCGTTGCTTCAAAGTCATTCAATCCTACATTATTGAGCAAGTTGCTTTTTATCGTATGAAAATGTAATTCATCTGTTTCCTACCAGTGCAGATTTCACATTGTACAGGATGTGTGCACAATGGGAAGTGGTACAGGGAAGAGAACAATTATTCATGATTATCTGTATCATTTCTATTGCGACATTTTCCAAACATTCAACAATGGAAAAGAAAACTATCAATTTAGTTAAAGAAAGGTTTTGTATGGTATAAACTGTGGAAGTTAAGTGGAAACTACACAGTTTACTTGCACAAACCCTAACCCTGCCAGATGCAACAAAATGTATCCTGTGGTAAAGTTTGATGTGATACTCTGTCGCTTCAACTGTGATGCATCTAGTCACATTTAGCAGAGTGACTGCAAAATACATTGGGGGGGGGGTCAGTCAACCCTGAAGCAAAGGCCACTGTCATATTGACTGTGGCACTTGCTGACATATTTTGATATTTCTATTGTCTTACCGACATCATACATGCTCTATGATCGTACATACTGGTCAGCTCATATGCCATGACCATGCCACATTTAGAGGGGGTGTCAACCGATTGGTTAGAAGGGGGAAGGACAAAACTCTGCCAGCATCCTTTGTGTACAAAATCAGTTTGTCGGTTGTCGATGGTACATGTAGATGAAACAAAAATCACAAAACCCAATTAATCATAAAGCAAACAAATAAGCTCAAATTAACAATTTTTGCAATGGTTTTATTATCTAAACATGTAAACAACATGTTTAGATAATAAAACCATTGCAAAAATGCAAAACAAACCCTCTTAACCTAGAGGGTGAAAAGCTTGTCACCATAGGCTGACAAGGAACCACGGGGGGCATTGCAACCAAACAGGTCCCTCGCTGCAGGGATTCTTGGCAGAAGTGGCTCTTCTTAGAAGAGGTGGGTTGTTCTTGGCTGTTTCAAGACACATTTTACCAATGGTTCTTCTCAGATCTCCCACTTCTTTCGGAAAGTAACATGGTTATATCTGTTTCACCCGTACAATACATGTATCTTATTGTATAAACTAGTTTCTTCTTTAATATCATATTTACATGTAATTAAATTATTCTCAGTATTGTGTTCAAACCTTGAAATCGTAGATGAAGCTCAAGACCCAAAGGTCTCAGGGGGATGCCAAGGTTTGAGACCCAGTCCAAGTCTTGAGACCTACAGCGGCTACAGCTATGGCTACGGCTAGATTTCTTCACTCAGCAACACCCTTAGCAATAGTTGTAGCCGTAGCTGTAGCCACCAATTTCGGATATGGCCTCATACTCATGATCAAAGTAAAGCAACTTCACAACTTTAGGGACTCTGCTTGACTATTGTTACAAGTGGTCCGTCCTTTTGACTTTGTAAACGGCAATGACTGAGGTTGTTTACTTGTGCGGTAATTTAATTTCCCACAGCAATTTTACGTACTTCCCTGGGACTTCTCTTGTACATTGTGTGACCAAGTATCACTTTCCTGTTTGCTACACAAACAACTGTTTGCCAAAAGTAACAACCAAGAAAATTCATTCCATGAGAAATGCAGAGTGTTTTCCACTCTGTGGTCAGTGGCCTTGGAATGTTATTTTTGAGTTTGGTTTGTGTTTTTAACCTCCGGTTTTTCTCTTCTTCTTCTGCTAACAGTAGGCTTTGTGTTTTTGTTTGTATATTTTAGTTCTTAACTCATAGGCTTGTCCTATAAGAGACTTTTTTTTCTCCATGAATATTTATTTACTTCAGTTTAATCAATAAAAATCGGTCAGTTTCAACCGTGCTCTTTGTAAAACGTTTACACATGTCTTTGTGGCAATAAAACGGAGAAATCCCTACATGCTCCCTGATTTGTGTTTTGAAATACCATACTGCTTCATGCACTTGTTTTTCAATAATTCAAAAAGGAAATACTTTCCTTGTTTTTCATTTTTTGAAATTCTAATGAGTTTTGCCAATTATTCTCTAAAGAAGAATTAACTAAACTAGTTTGAATTTTAAACAATCCTCTGAAATCTTCACCTTTTATATGTTTTTCCAAACAGAGATAGGCAAATATGGTAACAATGTCCTGACAAAATCAGACTTTAATGGCCATAGGTCAAAACAAACAAACTGAATTTGCAAAAAAAAAATTTTTTGTACTCTTTCAGAATACCCCAACCAAACAACTCTCTTTAAATTTCCCCATCCGGCCCCTCATCAGTTTCCAGCAAGTTAGACCTCAATCTACAAGTTAATGATCAATCAAGAAAGCTGTAGGCTTTAGGCCTCCATTCATGTTTTCGCAATTGATGACTTGGTTAGAGTTTAACGTTCAATGTAGTTGAGATCTCTGAGCAGAA
Source organism: Pisaster ochraceus (assembly GCA_010994315.2). Taxonomy (NCBI): domain Eukaryota; kingdom Metazoa; phylum Echinodermata; class Asteroidea; order Forcipulatida; family Asteriidae; genus Pisaster; species Pisaster ochraceus. The sequence goes on from CM021529.1 coordinate 11,218,517, forward strand.
CAAAAATGGACAAGAGAACTTTAACTATTTTCTTGAGTGAGATAACAGGTTCCAATCCAGGAGGGGTATGACATTTTCTGTTACAAGGTCCTGGAGGGCAGGCCTCAAATTAACCCATGGCGCCCATAGCAATCGCCTTGGTGCCCTGTACTTTTGCTGTGATGTTCTTTGGAAAGATCCAATACAAATTGAAATTTTTCTCATAGAAGGACCCCTTAGCAGAGGGTAATTGCCTTGCCCATTCAAGAGTGAAGTTCAATTTCTTGGAGTGGTATGAGGTTTTTTTTAGATGTCAAGATATATTGTGTTATGTATCTTCATCTAAATGAAGAATGAAAAGTAAAACAGACTTGATTTCTGTTTTATGAATACATTATGAGTAATTTACTGACAATGCCTTTCACTAAAACAGATTGATACCACATCCTAAAAGATGCCAAAGATGCAATGAACAAGGTCATTGTCTCCTGCTCATCCTGGTCAATGTGTCACTCCAAAATGAAACCCTGCAGTACTGCGTTGAAAGGGAAGGGTTCAAGGATCGAATGGTGAAACAAATCTGTAAAGAAATCATAAACAAGTCTGTAGAGAATTTAAAAACAAACCTACATAGGATTCATTTGTGATGTGCACTGGGAACTTAAGTACATGTACGTGTAGTTATTGTATGATGGATTTTTAGTGTACAGGTCATTGCTGCGAAAGTTTTTAGACAACCGACCCAATGGAAATCTTTGGTACTCAACAGCAGCCCACCAACCGATCGCCGGCCAACTGAACCCCCTGCTGTAGTTGTAGTTTCACAAAATCAGGCCGAGTGCATTATCTTACTTAATCTTGGAAACTTCCATCGATCGTTGTTGATGGAATAATGATCAAAATGTTTTGATATGTTAGCGCTTTTTACAAAGTTGGCAACTCACCTGAATTTTGTTCTTACCCTTTTTTGGGTCGGGACCCATATGTAGTTGGTGATATGTTGGTTTATGTCACTCACCTTTTCATCATCTACGTACATGTCAATTGTCAATGTACCTCGGTCTCTTTTTAGGACACTGTCCCTGTGGCAGTACAGTAAACAATTACGTCATTGCCATGTTGTCAAGTGCATCAAGACTTTTGTCAGGGGTGTGATTTTTGAGGATTTTTTTCTGATTTCAGGATTTTCTCAAATTCTCCTTTGAGCATTAACATTTTCTGTAAAATGTGCTGTATTTCTGGTGATGCACAGAGTCTATAAACCTGTAAACATCTCGGAGCTGCAGGGTCTAAAATAAGGGCTGCAAGCCATTTTCAGGAATTTTCACAGACATCAATTCTCATCCCTGTTTTGTGTGATGCCCATGGTACAAGTACTGCTATTACTATAATTGTTATTGTTGGCCTCTCATCATTTCCTCATGTTTTTTCCAATCTGGGCGCTTCTAAGTACTATATTTCCAGAAATCACTTTGTAAACACCACTTGTAAAGACCCTCTGAAAAACTTTCATGTAATATAAAGTGGCAGCCGCAAGCTGTATTGACAATTAGAATTCTATATTTTTATTGTGATGTTTTTATTGTAAATCAATATAAAAGAGGCAGACAAATAATCTACAAGCAGAACCTTGTGTTTACCACAGACCCTCCAGCCAAGTGGAGAATCCATCTGTTTAGTAAAATTTTGTCGACATGTTTGTCTACCTGCAATAATCATCATCATTAAGGTGGTGTTTTGTATTATACAGCTCTCTGTGACCGTGACAAAACTCAACTGGTAGTGTTTAGGAAAGAGGAAATGTGTCATTTACCATCTACAGAGTAGGCTAGCCTGCATGTTATGAATCGATTCTACGTCTGGCCGATTACCTGTCTCTGAAGATGGTGCTGGTGAAGATGATAAAAATAACATTTGTACACAACATAAAATTAGTCATAGAATGCGGAAATACTTGTCATAGTATTTATGTATGTGTTTTCCAAAAACTTTATTATTTATTTTGTTGGTGGGGGACCATGTGGAAGCTGTACAAGAGAAGTATTGTTCATCATGTTCATCTGTTGATGGTGAATTTGTGTGCTTGGTACTTTGAATTCATGTAGCAGCAATGATATTCAAATGTTAACTCGATAAGCCATTGGCAAGTTAAATTTGAATAATGTCTGGTTCAATGACGTGCCTACTCACAAGTTGCTGTTTAAGTTTGAATCCTCAGGCTATGGCGACAGTTGCTACAAATGTCAAATGATTCTGGGCAAGCTTTTTATATAGCAACCTCCCAATGAGCAAACCCTGGTACCAGTGTGTCACGTACATTCAATCAAAATGTGTTCTAAAATGGTAAGGGTGTTCACCATCTCTTATGTAACTTCATGTATGCAAAATCTTGCCCTGAACCATGTGAACATTTTGACATCGCAGCTGTCAAGAAAGTCTGAGGAATTCAAGATCAAGTGGTAACATAGAGTCAGATTATATTGTTTACACATTCTATCAGTAGCAATCAGTGTAATCACATCCTAATTTTACAGCTAACAAACCTTTTTCTGTGAACCATTCATATTGCGCTATGCATGCTTACATGCGCCTATCATGTCCGCCATTTTGGGAGTCAAAATGTACACAAAGGAATTGACCCCTAAAATGGCAGAAATGGTAGACACTCATTGTGCAGATGGTATTCCGCGTCTTGCAAAGTTGCGAGAGGTCAATACAAAGATGATATTGTTGATTCCCGCTGCTATTGGGAACAGCCTGAACTATCAGACTAGTGAGTGCTCTAACGGAAATGCTAGTCACTGCGAACAAACATACGTCCTCTATCGGTGAAGCTGTCTTTTCATGCGTATACAATATATCCGTGTTGACTGCTTGGATAACAAACAATTATTTAGTTCAGTTCAGTTTCATTTCAGTTCAGTTTAGGGCCAAATTTTATAGAGCTGCTTAAGCACAAAAAGTAGCAAAGCACAACAAAATTATGCTT
>CM021529.1:11221741-11239118 GCA_010994315.2 Pisaster ochraceus
CGCGTTAAAGGAATGTACGTGGGACCACAGTGGTCCCAAAAATGTTCGAATACGGCGAGACTTGCATGGTCTATACATGTATTGCCCCCCTTGCATGCACATCACACCCAGCGACTGTGCCACGCTCACCATTTCGGGAGTGAACAGGTATATAAATATTTCATCACCTAAAATTCACACTACACTAACACTGTTAACACAAAGACTCCCAAAATGGTGCAACCATGATTATTTTGATGGTGATGTCAGGTGAATGGGGGACTTCTGGGACGCTAGGTGGCAGCAGACTTATCAGGTAAATCCATTGTTCTCGGTAATGTGTGCATGCTCAGAACTACAAAACAATGGAAATTTACCGGCAAGTCTGCAGCCACCTAACGTTCCAAAGTCTTTCATTGGATCAATTTGGTACTTTAAATAAATTATAATGATTATTAGAAGTGGTGGGAGTCTCTTAATCAGGCTTGTTTTAGGAACGTCCTGTGCGAAGAATATTTTAGCCACCTTTTTTTTGGAGCTAATTAATGCTAGACCATAGAATCTGGAGAATGTTAGTTCATTAAAAGGAACTTTGAGATAAAAGAAAATATCTGAATAGTGGTACATCTTATAATGATCTCTGCACTAACAAGATGAACAAAAATATTCTAGATTAATTAGTGTGCCCTTCATTTACATTTTTTATGGATGACATTCCTTCAGTCATTTTTTCTACCAGTGATAATTATTACCATGCTAAACTTTCACAGTGTACGTGCAGTTCGCTTTAGGAGCTATGTAGTGACGTTTGACACGCTCAAAAAGCCCGTACATGTGGCAGTTCTATATAGTTACTTACACGTATTAAGTTGGTCTTGAGTTATCAAAACTGTTATAAGTTGCTATGTGAAGATTGCCCAACGACGTAAGGTTCAAAACATAGTTCAAGAAGAGATAGGGACTATCCATAAATTGAGTATTAAGATAAGGATATACTGCCCAGAGATAAAAACCTATGTACTTTTGAGATAATTGTCATTGTAAAGTTTTTCCATCATGCACTTCATGCCCAGATTGTTTGACTGAGGATGTCATTGACCTAGAATGGTTACCCAGAGATGATAAGGGATTTGTCATGGACAACAGACTCATGATGTCAATGCCAGGTCATTGGCGAAGGCTCCCCCCCCCCCCAATGGTCAAACTTGTACTTTATATTGTTAGATTCCATTTGTTCACATCATGCTCACACCTAGGCAGATGACATTAATGTTTATTAAGGTACTTTGTTGGGGTGAAAAGTGAGGGAGGCTTAGACCCTGTTTACACTATATCCAGAAAGGTGGATCAGACCCGGGTCTGATCCGGCAATTTTAATCCACCTTTCGAGGAGGGTTGAATCCGGCAATTGGTGGATCAGATCCGGCAAAGTGGATTCCAAATACAAGTGTAAACGCAAAGGTGGATCAGACACCGCAATTTGCTGTGGTCATTTCGGGTTTCGCTATGAATGGCGCGCTTTTTTTTGTCCCTGGTGTTTTCCACTCAGGGCAATAAACCTTGTGATATAGTAGATTTGTTTTTTTGTAAAAGTTGTTTTTACCAAAGGATGTCGTTACTGTCTGAATTAACTACGTACCTCATTAGGCCTCGTCAAACCCTTTCTGAATTCCTAAGTAAATTGAAACAGGGCTGCAGGATAAGCCATGCAGTGGTATGCAGATATCATTTGTCGCAAACTAAACCTTACAAACATATGTCATTGAATTCTCCGATGAAGTAATTAAAGCTTGCCCGTAAAGTAATGGCTAGGTCTGTTCGTCATTACCTCGTGGTAAACAACAATATACATTTCAGATATCATATGGAGGATCATATAGAGGAAATATTGCAAGAAATATTTTTGTGACAAATATCTATGAGCAGCACTTGAATAGCTTGGTGTGTGTGAAGTACATGGCATTAGTTAGTTGGTTATTTCATTTTAACCCTAATGTTGGCTGTCTCCCTGTTTTGTCAATATCTTTGTGAGGGAGGGGGGGGGTACAGTGTCAAGTAAATTTGTATGGCCATTAATTTTTGAAGTAGTCACCAATCTATGGCCCTACCTTTAAATTAAATAAAGTATCGGAAAATGAGAATCCAACATTCCATCGAGACTGGACTTGAAAAGTGTTGTACCACTCCTAATAAGGCCTGTTAATGGCCTGAACATGGTATGTGGTTTACTGGCTTGACTTATATTGTGTAAGCAGTGAGGTAGAAACCCATGATCAACATGATCAAGATACAGTGCTGCCAATGGGCCTACACACTTGAAGTTAAGAAGAAAAAACCCAAACAATTTTGTGAAAACATTCTTGAACCTTTTTTGAAGACATATCAAGGCAGTATTTTCAATTCATTTTGATTATATTTTCTGTACATCTTGCAGATGAGGAAGAGTGGAAAAAAAAAAAAAATGAATCGGCTCAACTGAAACTGATGTATTGCCAAAAACTTGTTATTTTTAGCACTTTTTAGAACCTCAGCTGGTTATTACAAGTTTAAAGTATGGTGGTTCTGAATCATCAGCCATAGCCACCGGTAAATCACAATGTTGTTTAACCTTTGTACAGAGATGTAGTGTGATTTACACTACTACTCTGGTGTAGTTGTGTTAAATTAGGCTGAACGGCACCAATTCTTATCTACCCTTGTTGCCACAGAACAATTATTTCCTCCTCAACTTCCTCAATTTTCAGTGAGGTCCTTTGATCATCATGGTGTGGATATCTTCTTCAGGTTCCCTGTATACATACAGTCACACTGATGGTTATATCTCCAATTCTTATTTCATATGTATTCAGGGACCAGACTGTTTTACTTTCCAGCTTCGGTTTGGTGACATTGGCTTTAATGGAAGAAAAGCAAGTTTGCTGTACCCTGATAAAGATAGGCCCAATTTCATGGAGCTGCTCAAGAATAAGGAGTTAGCTAAGCACAAAACAATGTTGGTTACCAGATACAGGTTACCAGCAACAACAAAAAACACATTTCACATTTACAATATGTGACTGGTTTCCTGCTAAATTGTGCTAAGCAGAAGTTTGTTTGGCAACATTTTCTGCTTATTTAGCAGCTCTATTGAATTGACACAGATACGAATTGTCATTAGATTTCATTTGACTGTTTACAGAGACGAAAGCACTGATCTCCAAAAACAGTCAGTGTTTTTAATAATCTCATCTTATCACAACAATTGATTTGTATTTTTAATGAAGGAGGTTGCTCAACCCAAGGTCGTACCAACACTCTGATTTAATTATTTGAGATATGTTTTTTTTAACCACATGTGTTTTTCACAGTGAGGCAGACTTAGACATTGTTACTGTGCTAGTCTTGGTGCAAGGCGTTGTTGTTGTTAATTTATATCACTCAACACAATCGAGGTTTCCCCGCTCCGTGCCGCGCACACTATAAAATCGAACAACAGCAAACTTGAGTTCTTCGATCACTTACTGACTCGTTCGTGGCTTTACTGTGCAACAAAGACCATACAAAGTTAAAAGCTGCGTGAATGAAAGTTAAAAACAGTAAAGGTCTTTCTTGCCTGGGAAAAGTTTTGACAGAAAAAAAGTTGTAATAATGTCTCTCCATCTGTTGTTGTTTGATTCTATAGTGCATGTAGGGAATCAACATGTTTTATTAACTTGATCAAATTGTGACAATACGAGGAAGGAAGAGCAAGATGGTAATAAATTTGTGGAATTGTTTATCATCTTCTTCATTGTAAAGACATGGAGGAAGGATTTTAAAGACAAACATTTTGCAGAATTTTCCTATTTCCTGTGTACATAGTGTCAGTGTCATGAAAATACATACATAACCAGAATGTTTAAGGAAACCACCAGCTCATCTCTGACAGCTGATTGGTCCAGACAGCCATGACATCACAGGAAGAAGCTTGTTGGTGCATTCCATAGTAACCACAGGCTGTTGTTTGGCAGTGCAGATGTCTGTGTGTACATGTACATGTCAATGGACTTGCAGCCATAGGAAGTTGTATTGGGATGGGGACGAGTGGTTCCGGTGGAACCAACACAGCTATTGTGTTGAGTGGTTTGCCATGCCTACGCAGCCTGCTTGATAGAATGTTCACCACTGTGATGTCCAGACTCATATCCTGGAGAGATAGAAGGCACATCCCTAGTTTGGTTAAAACCAAGAGCTAAACCAGGTCACTGCTCAGTTGACATCTGATATCATGGTGTAGATGTTCTATGAAATCTTAGCAGGTTAATATCAGATCTAAGGCATTGAATGTCATAGATTGTATTTTACATCTTGTTGGCTTTTAGTTGGACTTCATGTCTTGTTACTTTATTTCCTTGTTTTAAGTTCGTTTACTTCACCGTTGAACGGCTGTGGCGGCTTGAGGAAAGAATTTCGGTGTTAACTTTCTACAAGGTTTAATGACTTCTAAACGAACAGATGATGTTGATCAGTTTTCTGCAGTATACAATGGTTTGAACGTGACATCATGTACATGTGCATTTGCGATGATTCATGCAGTCATTGAGCTAACACTACCTGTATTGCATAGCAGCATAGCAGCATCGATTGGCATTTGGAACGCGGACTGTATTGCCTTCACACCCATGATGCATAAATTCTCTGCTTGGACGTCATGGTAAAACATTCTACTACTGATGCTGGATAACTCATGGTGCTATAAATAACCCCTCCACCTCAAGTGACTTTCTCCTCATAGTAAATCATAAAGAGCCTCAGTGTCTTCTGAACAAGCTGATGCTCAGACCTGTTTTCGTTTTCTGAATCAAACCACAGCTTGATAAATGGCAATCACTTTCGCTGCTGGTAAATCAATGGCTTGTGCTTTCCTGTGCTGGGTCTTCAGGTAGATCGTCCACTTCTGTTTCATGATTGGTTTTAGCTTTGGCCAAGTTAACTGGATCTACTCTACAGATATATCTTAAGGATTTCTCTCACTGGTTATAATTTGTTAACCAGCGGGTTTGTAAAAATTTACTGCTGTACAATAAACCATGTACATTCAGGAGGAGAATTCTTTATTGCCTCGTGTTTTATTAAACACTTCTTTGATGGATGACCAAAGCATCATCTCTGAGAATGGCTACGAAACTATGACCTTCGGGAGTGACAATGTTGTCACTGACAACGAAGCCTTTGCTGAGGTTGGATATGAGACGATGAGATCCAGATTTCCTGTGTGTAATGTAGCAGACCTGGGTGTAGCTGAAGATGAGCCAGATTATGAGCATATGGATGGGGCAGATGAAACGGTAAGATGCTGGCCTTAGGTTTAACTCTGTCTCTCCTACAAAATCCTCTCGATTCAGTTCTGTTGGTTTGGATAGACCATAGAGCTGCAATAGATGGACTAGGACTGTCATCTGCAGAGGTGAGCCATCCATGCTCAGCAGGGAGCCAGTAATACCAATCTTATAAGTGTTGATGTTGAATTATATGATTCTAATGGATTCTGGACAGTTTTAGTTTCAAAAGTTAGATCTTTCTTTGTCATAGAAATCCATGTGATGAAAGTTAGGCTATGTGGGATAATAAGGCTTGTTTTGATGGTTGATAAGGTATTTAATTATGTAGGTGCATGCAGGGTACCACTGATTGTTGTCATTGCATGGTTCATGCCTATAGTGTTTGATGCAAGGCATTTGAAAGCAATTGCAGATTCATCCCCAGCCGAGGATTATTTTTATAATGCAGGAAGTGGACAATCAAATGATTGTGTGTCATACAGGCGGTCCAGCATTATTGAGGAAAGTAACAAGTTTAACCTCTGCTGTCGAACCTTACAGACACATCTTGCCTATCAATTACTCTCCCTTACCAAAATGTCCATTTTATTCCAATTGGATATCCAGTTGGAAAGAATTGGATGAGTTGGTATTGAGTTGGTGTGAGTTGGTTTATATTGGAATACTGATTTTCGAATTGGAATAAAATCTTGGACCAACTCAGTCCAATTGGAAATCTAATTGGAGTCAGTTGGCTTGATTTGATTTAATTGAATTATAATTAGTTGGAAATTGTTTTACCAATTGGAAATTTTGCCTCCTAATATTTTTCCAATTGGAAATTTATTTCCCAACAGGGTCCAATTGGAAAAACAATCTTATATTATTCCAAATGTCACCAGCTTGATTTAGTTAAGAATTAGTTAATTGTAAATCCCTCGAGTGGGGTGAGATAAGGTGGGAAAGTTGATGCCATTCAGGTTTTGCCTGTAACTTTTTCAGTGTGACTAGCCGTGGGACCAGTTACATGTAGCTTGTCATTCTACAAGTCCACCAGCTTTTTCACTTGTCCATGTTTTATGGATCCCTTTCAACACTGGTTGACTTGTAATTTGAAGCAATATGAACAATCAGCGATTAACATGTAGAAGTGGGTGCTCAATAAATTAGCCAGCAAGCGAACTAGTTGTAGAGAATTTTGACTGGTCCTTTGGTGTTTAAACTTGCATTTGGCCAGCAGACCACTGGTAAGGGAGAATGCTGCCAGTAGTTGACACTGATAAGTATAAGCATGGAGTTAATTTCCATAACTGAGGCAAATATAATTAGTTATGCTGGCTGCCCTTGTGACTTTTGAGCTGCCCCACTGTTGTAGAGAAGTTGTAGGTTTTTGGTTTTTGTTGACTCAAAATGTTTCTGGTTCCCTGTGTTTCTGGTTCTTAGCAAGCACCCTTGTTTACAGGTTTCCTCGGGCTTGCAAGCTACAGTAATTAAGTTCACTAATAATTATGAGGCATCCTTGGTTTAAGTACCAGAAATATATAATAATAACAAAAATGAAGGTTAGGCCGTGAGCTTAGGTGCTCAAATTAACAGTAAGCTAATTTCTAGAATTTATGAGACAGCTAATACACCCAGTTCCATTTTGGAGAAAATAACACACAGGTGTTGTATATATTGCTTGGAGCTTTTGTCGACAATACATGTTGCAGCTTTTGACTTGTTTAGAGTTGCCCCAGCAGTAATTGTAAAAAAACCTCATTAGTTGTTGTGTTGTAACCAAGTCATTTTGGGAGTCAAGTCATAGGTCATTTTTGTACAAGTCAAATCAAGTCACAAATCACAAGATTTGGTGACTTAAGTGGGACTTGAGTCAACTCTAAGTCACTGACTTGAGTCAACAACACTGTTATAAATGTAAGGGTCCCAAATATTTTTGAAAGGAAATACTTATTATATTTTATGGATGAAATATAATTTGAGATTGCTAATTCAGCTTTTTAAATTTCTTGTATCTTTTTTGTTTAGTGTTTAAATTTGCATTGGAAATCTTTCATTGATTTTACAGAAAAAGTCGTGCTCAGCTTCTGATGATCTGTCTTAAACTGTAATGTGTTGTCGCAACAGTCCTTGAAGCAAAGATGTTAAATTTTTTCTTTGAATCTGTTCTCTCTTGCAGCACGTACTAGCCAAAGCGCTGTATGACAACAATGCAGAAGCCCCGGACGAGCTGTCCTTCCGCAGGGGTGACATAGTAACCGTACTGGAACAGAATACCAGCGGTTTAGAAGGATGGTGGCTATGCTCACTCAACGGTCGCCAGGGTATCGCTCCGGGTAACCGACTGAAGATACTAGCAGGAATGTATGAGAGTCCACACAGCCCACCGGCCTCTCAGACTGCACAAAAGGTGGGTCTTTTAGATTGATTCTTTTGTCTGACACAAATTCATAAACTGTTTACTATGGTGCAGCCATCTTGTTATCAAATGAAAACAGAAATACAACCAAGCGCAGGCAGGGAAGACGAAACAGAGTTGCCTTTTCTTATTTATTTGGGGGGGGGGGCAAGGGGAGGTGCACAGGCCCCTTTTTTATCCAAGATATGCAACTTAAATTGGAAGTGCCCCCTCAGGGTTGTCACTAATACCTTTATGTAGGCGCATGGTTGTTACAAATGTCTCAAAATAATGGCAAGGTTTTCAAGAACGAAGGGGTGCCATCCTTTAAGCTTTGCTGTTTTAATCTGATTTCAAATTTTCATGTCCTGAAAATATCATTGAGATTGAAGTTGATTATAAAATTGGCTGACAAATTCAGTAATGGTCTATACCATAAGTGTTGCCATATTTTCAAGGATCAAGTTATGCCTGTTTTGCTATAACTCTTACCAGTACCTAGAAAACAGTATACTTACCTAGAAAATGTTATGGTCCAAAGTTGAGGAAAAGGAAGTACTTTTTAATGCTCTAACAAAACAAAACAAATGTTATGGAAAGTTGTAAACAACTTTATGTGTAGTGTTTTTAATCGCAAGTGAACATTCCCTAAAAAGCATTGAGGCTGGTTTTCCTGATCAGACATTTGATTGTTTTCCAGGAATACCAAAAACAAGCCATTAACAATGACTACATCAACCCCTCAAAATAGTATTTCATATATTTGAGTCTGTTGGACTGAGGACTGCACTTAAATTTTGGAATACCATAATGGGAGTCCAACACTTTAAGTCACCAGATGGCATTGGACTAGGTTAGAGGAAGGAATGATCAAAGTAGTTCACTCAAGAGAATAAATGGTAACAAAAATCTGAACATAACATTGAAGCTCTTTTTTCCCCAAAAAGCTTCATGAAAATAGTGCAAAGATCTTCAGAAGAATATAAACCTTTTACAGTCCAGATTCCTTCTATTGGCAACGTGAAAGATTCAGAAGGACTGGGGCCAGTAGGCCTACAAGCTCCTATCACAGGGTTAGGTATTCCAATCTTAGCTATGTCCAAGCAATTTGGTGTGGAGTGACATAGGAGAAGAGGATATGGAAGGCTTTGGGCCACACAAGCCAAACTGCCTTGTTGGTAAATTTTTGCATTTTGCATTAAAACTTGACTCCTGGTGGTAGGAAAAGAAAACAAATGTGGCACCTGTTAGGAAAGCCCTTTTTTGTTCTCCATGCACATGTACAAGAGGAAGCGGTGTAAAAAATTCAATTTCCTGGGAGCAAGGTTGAGCTTCCTGTAATTGAGTTCAGTTACCCATCCTTATCACGCACACAAAAGTTACCTCCAAACCATCTTTTTGGAAAAAGAAAACAAACTGATTTATTAACAGTTTACAACATGAGATTACATAAAGAACAATAATTTCTTTAAACTTTTTATGGGAATCATGTTATTTATGTTGTTTGTACATAGGCCTGCACTTTAGATCCATGGCAATGTACACTTTCAAAATGTTGTATTTAACACTAAGTATTTTATTTGAAAGCAAGTAGCTTGTATTTATTTATCAATGTGTTTTACTGTATGCATTTTTTGAACTGTCACCTAAAAAACTTTTACTTTCCTTGCAATACTTCCGCCCATGTTTTGTGTTTTTAAACCAAAATTTTTGTTTTTGTGCAATTTCCCTTTACAGTTGTGGGCAGTTCTGTGCAATGTCCCCTTGAAATTGTGGGCATTTTTGGCAATGTCTCCTCAATTGTTGTGGGCTGTTTGGGAAGCCCTCGTGGTGAAATTTCCCTAGCCATAGCCATGGTTTTAAAAAAGGCCTTTAGCCAGAGTCAGACCTGGATCTGGAGCCAAATTGTGGCGAAAAAAAAACAGGGCCCTAAAAAAGGCTCCTCATTACATGTTAGTCAGGACTTCAATATTTATGTGTCATCAGTATTACTCAATATAAAGAGGTCAAGGTACCAGCTTTGGCCTGACATTCCAGTTGCTCCAGCTGTTTTCATGGAGTCCTGTTGACACCAGGTTATTGGTTTACAACAGGTTTACATTGCAGTCTCATGACTGTCTGCTGGGGAAATCCAATGGCTCTCGGAAAATGTAAATTTTTTTCTCAAGATTCACTTCCAAGAATTTATAAGGCTGAAGATTTCTTACTTGGTGACTGTACATGGGGAATCCACTTGTTTTCATTGGAGAAGTGGGACTGATTTCTAACCTACATGAAGGGGAAAAAATACAACTTTTGTTTGGACTATGCATCATAGTAATAGTGTGGTGAATGAGGAATAAGTTCGTTGAAATATTCTAAATGTGTCAGAATGTCAAATGTTTTGGGGAAAAAACGTGTTGGTGAAAAAAGTACATTCTTCCATCTGAGTAGCTTTTATTTTCAATACACAAACCAATGTGATTAATATCTTAATGTACTTATTAGTCCATCCTGAAAATCAGTTAAGATTTGTAATCTGATCTGCTTTATTATTTTTATTCTAAAGTGAACATTTCTGGAGACATCCCCTGTGGTAACAAGGCAATGTTGACATAGTTGAAGTCTCATATAAACATGACCTCAGGAAATCAGACAATGTTCTTGGCACATCTTAAAGTTTCCTTTGTTTATTCAACAGATAAAGACCCCACAGCTGATTGGACAGTCCTACATCTACGACAGTCCAAGCACAGCTCGAAATGCTGGATTAAGGGGCCATGAAGACTACGATGTCCCAAGGAACCCAGGGATGGGGTACAACACTCAACAGCTTGCCCCCCTAGGGGTACCTGGGGCCCAGAATAGCTTTACTCAGCAGCTCTCGGGAGAAGAAACTTATGATGTGCCACCAAGCCTTCAAGCCTCCAAATCACCTTCACCAACAGATGTTTATGACTCTCCTGCGAACCATCGCAAACAGTCAACAGATGACTTGTATGACTCGCCAAAGAAGCAGCTGCTGCAGGATGTTTATGATGTGTTGCCTGCCTCTAAGGATCCCAAAGTACCCTTGGATATCTATGATACACCCCCCATGAAAGGAAAAGGTGTTGGCAGTCCGCCCAAGTCGCCGACTGAGGTATATGATGTACCAAGCTCATTGCAGGGAGCTCAGAAGGGTTCGACACCAAAACCCGAACCACTCCCCCATTCGAATGAGAAACTTATTCAGAGGGCTAACTCATTGGACATGTATGACACTCTACCCGGGCAGAAATACCCAACCGACGTGTACGATGTACCACCAGCTCATGAACAGTCTGCCTTGAATGCCAAGAGACCATCCCTTCAGAATGAAGGCAGAACCAGTATGGAGGATCTTTACGATAGCCCATCCAGTATACCATCCCAGGGACTGTATGATAGCCCCGGTAAAACAAAAATCCACATCGCAAATGTTGGCAATGGTCATCACAGTTCAGACCATGTTTATGATATTCCGCCGCAGGTCACTAGAGATAAGCCCCGGTCAGGAAGGTCAAGCCCAGTGTATGGCAGATCCGCGGAGGAACTTGAGGGTAAAATGAACCTGTTGACTATGTCCAGGCTTACAAAATCAGCTGATAGTCTTGATGACTGGTCAGGAATACTGGACATGAACTCTGCCATGGACTTACTCAGTGAAAAACAGCAAGTGTTGGAGACAGCCATTGCTTACCTAATGAGCTATGTAAGCAGCACATGGCGCCATCAGTCTAACCTGGAGCCGCGAATCCACGAAATCCAGTCAGCCTGTAAACAGCTAAAGCTTGCCCTGGAGGAATTCCTAGAGTTCGCCGACACATGTATGACAGGTGCCGTGCGACACAGTGAAGAAATCTGGCATGAGAACCTAAGCAAAGCTGTTCACGCTCTGAAAGAGTCGCACACCTCCATGATTAAGAGTACAGCTTCATTGGATGGGATGAACTGGCAGGTGTCCAAGCTCATCTACAAACCAGGCTCGACAACAGCCAGCGAACTTGATCAGTTTGCCCTCTCTGCAAGAAGTGTCACTGACGACATGAAAAAGTTTGTTGTCCTGGTCCAGGAAAATGCAACTTCCCTGTTCCGTGTCTCCTTCAGTAGAAATTTGAGTAACCCTCAGGAGCGTCCATTACCAAATCCTCCTCTGAAGTCTTCCAATGCAAACTGGCTGTCCACAGAAAAGGAGATTACACACAAGAAAGGGGTTCAGGCAAGACCTCTTCCTCGACTTCCGCCTGGTGGTACTCCTTCTCCAGGTCAGGCTGATGATCTAGACCACACCCCTAAAAAGGAAGGCACCGCAGATTATGGCTATTTAACAAAGAAAGACCCCCTTGTTAACAGGCAGATCATTGTTACAGACCCAAACGCCAAGCAGCCTTCGGTCCTTCTTCCAAATGACAAACAAATCTTGGAGTTTTATGTCAACGATGTTGAGTCACTCGTAAACACCATGAGTAATGCAATTGATGTGTTCTTCACCTGCATCGAGGCCAACCAACCACCCAAGGTCTTCGTTGCTCATAGTAAGCACATTATCCTTGTCGGACACAAGTTGGTTTTCATCGGCGACACGCTCCACCACAATTTACAACACCAAGAGGTGCGTGCTCGTATCATTCGCTGCAGCGATTTCTTATGTGATTGCCTGAACGTTGCTGTAAACACCACCAAGTCGGCGGCGTTGCAGTATCCAGGCGTGCAGCCACTGCAGGAAATGGTGGACAGGATCACGGACGCTGCAAATGCCACGCAGGACTTAAAAGCTGCCATTCTGCAGTGTGCTGCTCTGTAATGAAAACAAAAATTGTAAATAAAAAAAATCTTTTTTTTTCATCAGTCTCTCAATCAGTCAGTCAATCAACATATATTTCCATACATAAATCAAAATAAACAACTTGATTAGTTAAAAGAGACTGAATTTGTATTGAGGCATGATCCAATAAAAGCAAAAGCTTGTAGGCTGGGATGCCTGGTACAAAACAAAACAAAGACGGAAAGTATTTAAATAATATTTAAATTATGTAATAAAACAATACAGATTAACAACAGATCTATTCCTTAAAATGCATTGCATGTTCATTATCTTCAAATTGATGCTGTTTTAATTCTACAATACCGTTGATTGATTGTGGGTGACCAATTCCGACCAAGGTGTGTTTTGGGTTTTCTTTCAAAGATGGCAAAATGAGCTTTTACAAGTTGGATTATGTGTCTACTTAAATTTACATGAGTGTTGAGTCTCCTCTTCTCAACCTTGACTGTATAATTTATCATTGTACTGGAGGTCTGTGATTACAGAGCGAGGTTATAGAGGCCAAGGTTTTCTTTGTCTAGGTCATGACTTGAGTGCTCTTCTGTTTTATGATGCAGGCAGGGCTTGGGCTTTAATATTGCTCTTAATTGCAGCCCACTGGGCTTGTTTAAAACTAAACTTTTGACTTGCCCCCAGGAAGTTTTAATAACCCAGATTTTAAACTTATTTATATAAATGGTTGCGATCGCCGTTCGCACTCATAAAGGGGAAAAGTGGAAACATTTCAACTTTTTTAGCTTTCACATCTGAAAAGAAAAAAACAAATGCAGACATGTTGAACAGGTAGATGACATGTTTTTGTAGGAGCCTACAAGATAAACAGTGGCTTTTACTTGCTCGCTGTGTTTTTACTAGACAATGTATGCTGGGCTAGTGTTAAGGGCTAGCCTTACGATCTTGACAAATTCTTGAAGTGCCCTTGACTTGGAAGAAGATGCCATAAGAATGATATTCCAATCCTGTGCATTGATTCCCTGTACATGTACATGCAGAAAACCTAGTCAGCATTTTCTGATTGTCTGTGCACAATGGAATCAATAACCTTTATTTTTTTAAATTGTATAATTTTGTACTATACATATGTTGTACATTACGTAGATATTCCATAATGTAAAATCAACATTCTAATGAACTGTCATTCAAACTGCAAAAATTAGTGTTTTTTTTTTTACATCAATGGAGAAAATAATTTAATGTACAAAAGTACAACAAACAGTTATGAAAATAGATGTTCAGTTTTTATTTGATGGTTGTCATAGTTTGGCT
This sequence comes from Pisaster ochraceus, assembly GCA_010994315.2. NCBI lineage: Eukaryota > Metazoa > Echinodermata > Asteroidea > Forcipulatida > Asteriidae > Pisaster > Pisaster ochraceus. Next base: position 11,235,489 of record CM021529.1, read on the forward strand.
AAATAGATCAGTGAGTTTTGTCATACCACATGTCTCAGATTGTGCTTGTTATTCATTGATGTATGGGGACTCTTTGGTTAAGAGGGGTAAGGGGCCGGCAGAGGGATTTATTTGCCCCAAATTTTGCACAGATTAAAACATAGCACCCCTGAACAAAGATATTCACAAAATAGGCAGATTCCCCATATTTGGGCTAGGTTCAGTTGGTAGAGCCCAGCACCTTAATGCGGACTGTTCAACCCCAAATTAGATAAAGACATAAAGGCATAAAGACATTCTAATACCGGGTAAGAAGTCCTTTCTGCTTTCTTTGGTCAATTTTTTTCCCTTTCTTGCTTTGCCCAATTTTCCCCTACTGTTGTGCCCAATTTGGGAGGACAGTTGCCCCCCCAGGGTCATACACCTATGTTGTTATTGGTTGAAGTTTTCATGCATACTTTCTGTACCTTTGTCATGGTCCCACCATTTTGGTCATGTTTCCAATATGCAATATAAGTAAGGAAACAGTGATTGCCATGATGCAAATGAAGAGGTCTGACTGGTGCTCCTTACAGCCTCAGTTTGGCCACATTGCTTGGAATGCAAGAAACACAAGATGGCAGTACCATGATCAATGGCTTTCGTTATGGAGTTGGCTTTCTGTCAGTCATATCTTTGTTGTCATCGTACATGTGCATACACACATAGAAACCACTTTCAAAGTCAACTATTAACATTCTCTATACACATAAGCACCTCGCAGTCACATCGTTGCAGTGGACTGCTTCACTTGGTGGATTTAGTTTCATCAATTTACTTACTTTAATTATGTGCAGCAGTTTCAAGGAAATTTAATCTGTACATGTAATTCTTTGAGTTACTTGAGCAAACGGTCTGCAATTGAGATAACGTTGTAGTAAATATTGTGACACAATTTTATCCCTATATGTCATTAAACCCTGTGTGTTATAGTAGGCTAAGCTCACATTAAAAAACAACAACAAAACAATAGTTTGTTAAATTTGAGTCAAGTAAGACTTATTGGAGACCAGTGTGCTATCTTGCCTTACAAGGTATTTATGTAAAGAATTGCAACAAAAGTGCAACTAGAACGTCAATTTAATTCGCTTCCACATACCAAATCCTCTTCTGATTTGTCCATTAATGATTTGATTCAAGACCAGGTAAATTGCAAGAAGTGTTTCTTCCCTGATGTTTGGTTTGCACTGCCTAAAAAGTCTTCTTCTTTTTCCAGTCATCCATTTTCTTTTTACAAATCTTTTATTTTAAAATTTGTCTGCAGTTCATTTGAATCAGTACACCTTTACCATAGTTTACTCGTCTTTTTTTATTCTCCCGTTGGACTCAGGAATCTGGCAAAGTTGACGGCAATCGATATGTTACTGTAAGGGAATGTACATGTACATTCCTAATGAATGCATGTACAGCAAAGTAGTTTGTTCATCAACAACTTAAATTTCAAATCTGTAGTTTAGAAAAATATGAGGTAAATTGTTAAAGGGTGTCACTGTGCATAACATTGTAAAGATTGGAAATAAAATTGTTCACAGATTTACACATAACTTGCAAAGACGGTCATGGCGGAAAACATCACTTGAAATGCTATAGGTTTGGAGAAATGAGTAAAACAGTGTTTGATCTTGTGAGTCTGAAAGCAGATGTTTGAAAACCGTGTTGAAAACTTTAAAAAGTTCCCACTTTTTTTGTACTTCAATTACCAATTGAGCTTAAACTTTCACAGGTTTGTTGTTTTATTTACATGTTAGGTCACCCAAAGTACAGATACTGATCTTTGACATTCACCAATGTTGTCCCAAACTTTAGCCACTATTTAAACAAAATTACGGAGAATATATATGCATGTATATTTGTCAACACTCTTACTTGATAAATAAGGAATGAGTAACTCCCTTTTCACAACTTTGTTTACATGACATTTGATTTTGTAAAGTAGTAGCACTACATGGCAAGACATTTCCAGAAAAACAAATTTAAAAAATCAATAACAGGGTATTTTTTAAATGTTATCTTCTGTGTTTCACAGCACAATAAACGGTTTGTTTTATTGCCTTCTGAATTGATTATTGATAATGAGGAGGAATTCATTTCTCTTCTGAGGACTGTATGTTACGGTTTGAAACACATTCTTAACAAAAAATGGTTTTAAGCTCTTTATATATTAAATTCCCTCAGATAAATAATGGGAGAGGATATTGTAAATTAGCGTGACTACTTGGACAGTATGGAAGAGACCATGTAACCGGTTACATTACATGTTTACAAAAGAGCCACAGAGCCCGGACTTCCTGCATAGGCAAGATTAGTACACAGGCTCAAGGAAGAACACATACCGGAATATTAACATCTAATAATTCATGGACATGGCTCTGTCCACTTTTGATATTGAGTAAAACTTGTTTAGCTGTTACTTTTATAACTCTTAAATTTATTCAGGTATTATGACACAAAATGTGAAAATTTCCATATGACAAGTGAAGTATCTTGCCTGCCAGAGAGGCCCTGGAATGTACAAGGTTGTCTTTTTTGTAAACAAAGGTTACTGGTCTGTACTGCTAAAAGTGGACTCATCTGTAATGGATTGCTCATTTGTTTTTCAATTCATCTTTTCAAACAGGTTTACCTTGAAATATTGTGCATGACAAAAAGGTTGTTAATTCCTAACTTCTCCGCTGGGCTTGGGCTGAGGCCATTTTATTTATAAGTTGGAAAATTACATGTTTTGTACAAATTTAAACATTATGTGTATGTTTTTAAAAATGGATCGTGTTGATTACAATAAAATTAAGGATAAACCTGCAGGACAAGTCTTTCATATTTGTATTTTATTTAATTTTTAATTGTTTGCCTTTGTACTTATTTTGAGGAGCATTCAGTGTTGCTAATAAATAGGTGTTTTCAGGATTTTGTTTCCATAAGACAGCTGCGAGGATGTGACAGATTTTTTACTGGTGGAATTGACTGGAAACCAGTCCAAAATGAACCGTAAAACTATAAACTTGTCAAATTCTTGACATCACCCTTTTAATGGGAAGATATTCATTTGGTAATCACTCTAAACATTGTTGGCAATAAAAACTTACTTGGTTAGAAGTACAGCAGCTTTTGATAATATAAAGCATTTTGAGAAATGTATGTCTCTTCGAAATATCCTGGTGTGGAAAAAGATATCAGTTCAATTTTTATCTCCCCAAATTTGTGGGGTGGTGGGTGGGAGTTGAGCCACCCCTCCACTCGGAACACTTTCCACCACCCCACCTCATGAGATTGAAGGAAAGTAAACAAAAGTTTGGACTTCGCAATAAAAATATGTAATACATAACCTGTGCAAAATATAAGAGTGTTGGGCATTTGCACAAATGTTTGGTTCACTACACAACTATGTTGGCCTTGTTCTTGCACTTCTTGTAAATTGATTTTCTTGGTAAAAGTATAGAGCCCCGCCCCCTTCATGTTCATTAGGCAACCGCATTCCATGCACAAGAGGGCGCTATTAAAAATCAACTGCTGAAGTGGTTGTGTTGGCTGCTGGCGATCATTCTTATCTTGTACAGTCATTTTGACCAGTTCGGGATCATTGACCAGTTCGGGATCACTTCAACTTTGCAACAA
>CM021529.1:11259049-11280142 GCA_010994315.2 Pisaster ochraceus
TTGAGCAAGATACTTTAATTGCTTTGTCTTTCGGATGAGCGGATGAGATGTAAAACCGTCTAGAGCACAGGTTGAAGAACCAAGAATCGAGTAGGGGTTAACCAGGGCTCAAAGATTTACACTGGACTGCGGGTCCGAGGCCAATGATTTTAGCAATGGGCCAGTATAAGCTCATGACTTGACAAGTCCGGCGGTCTTGTGTTTTTTGTTCAAATATTGACTTTCAGTATGATAAATATCTTTCAATTCTATTGAGTATTGAAGAATACTTGCCCATAAGACAAATGAGATCAATCGTCTCTCAGTGCTTATTCAAATTAAACAGTCCATTGTAAAAGAACATCTGGTAAACGTATTGAGCCATGGGTCAAATCCTAGTAGTGTTTCTGGTTCATTGCAGGTACCCTTCTCTCAAGACTTAGTCAAGCTTCTGAGTTAAGAGATAAGGGTCACTTTTTTGCCATCCTTAGTTTTTGTTCATTACCAGAACTTTAATGGAAATAAGAAACATGTAGAAAAAAACCCCACAACAAAGCAAAAAACAGCCCTAAAAAATCAACTGAACCTAGGGTTTAAATGATGTTACTGGACGAGTATGTGAAAAAAAGCATTCTGTATTCCAAAAGTACAATTAAAACACATTTCCTGTAGTTATAAAAGTACCATTACTTTTTGGAGGGGGGGGGGGAGACAGTAGGAGGGGGAATGTACTTACGAAAAAAAGAAGGAAACAAACAAACTGAAAAAAAACTCTCCCATGACTATTTCAGACATGTTTTTAACCTATTTTAACTTCCTATTTAACTACATGTTCAGTGTGCACTCGAACTCTGGTTTAACCCCATAAATATATTATTGTGTAAAATTTAACATTATTCATCATATAATTTCTCATTTTCAGACTATGGTGTACTTTGTTGTCCAACATGGAGAATTCGAGCATTGACGATGGCATGGTGAGATTTTTATTTCTCATTCTAATAATTCATTTCGCATTATTCAAAACTTGATAATGTGAAACAGAAAAAACATATACATGGGGGAGGGGGTTCACTATTTTCACAATTTTCCAGTGACTGGTTGAGCCTCAATTTTCACAGGCCTGTTATTTCATATTTTGGGTCAAACAAGGTGCAGATACTGGTCTTTGAAAAAATTAAAAATTTTGTCCATGTGCCTCAAAGGCAGGGTTCACTTTTGGTAATTGTCAAAGACAAGTATATATGCATAAAATAACAATGAAAGGCTATTGGTGGGCAAACGCCATAGAGTTGTGCACTACTAGGCAGAAGCACAAATGCATATACATTACACCAACATCAGCCCCATGCAAAAAGGCCAGATGTTCCCTCATTTGCCCACCAGTATTGTTAGCGAGCACACGCGATGTGCAATTGATGTACATAGATTATTATCATGTTGCCATCTTCTTGGTCATGTCTTTTGTATCCAAGAACAGCAATGTATGCTAATTTTCATTGGACAAAAAGGAACCAGACTGCTTTACTATCTAGCTTCGATTTGGTTACTTTGATTTTAATGGTAGAAAACCAAGATGGCCCCACCATGATAAAGGTCCACTGGCACAACTCTTCAAATTGCATTCAAGCTTTTCCTCCTCATCCAAATCTTACTAATTTAATTTAGTTTCCACACTTTTGCAGAGTATAAACTGTGATGGACAGGAGCATCATGACGAAGGATCTGACAAGCCACCAGGTGATGAGCAGACATCAGACATTCAGGGATGCATTCCTGCCCAACAGGTGAGTACATGAGGACATCTGGGTGTCACTTAGGCACACTGGGACATCTTATCTTTCAATAACGGAATCAAAGTGCCATGAAGAGGTTTTAAACTTATTGTTTAAATAAGGTAAGGCCTGTTTCTTGACAATTTCACCAAAACGAAATTGAGGTAAAATCACTACGTTTAAACAACTAGTTTAAAACCGATTCAACACACTTTGATTACCATTCATCAATATCTTTCTCTTAAAAACCTGTAAAATTTGAGAACAAGTTTAGCCTCAGCTCACCTCGATTTATGGAATTTGTTTGCATATGTGTTGAGTGCTGAGTAGATTCTTGCCTCACGAAAGGTCCAAACTTGAAGGCTTAAGTTTCAATCTATCCCATCCAAGTTTTGAAATTCGTGGGAGCAAAATTTGGCACCTACCAACCTAAATTGTGCCGTGAAATGTGTACACCTGTGCTATCATCTGATAGCGCCCTCTGTTGACACATCAATGTCAGGGCATGTTTAATCACTTCTAACTGTGTTTATATTGCATGCTTAAACATGACCATGTGATCTACTCTCGACCAATCAGAATGGATAAACTGTCCAAGGTTTCAGGATGTCCTTTTTTTCATTGGAAATTCAAAGTCCAAATTCTAGCTAAAGCCATGAGTTAGTAGATAGTAATTGTGTATTATGTCAGAGCATCAGTGTTATATAATGAGATACAGAATCTTCTGGCAAGTTGTAGAGTAACACATGGCTGAGTGGTCAAATGCACTGGACTCAAGCTCTGGTGTTTCTGATCAGCAGAGTGTGGGTTCGAGGTCCCGGTCTTGACACTAGTGTCCTTACACAAGGAACTTGATCATTATTGCTTTGTCCTTTGGATGTGGTGTAAAGCCGTTGGTGTTGTGTAGTGCAGGTAAAAGAATGCAGTACACTTATCATTTAGAGAAGGGGGTTCACTGTGGTGTCTTTGACATGGTTAGAGCAGATGCATCACATCACCTTGTAAACTGTAATATGGTGATATGTTAATAAATGGGTCTTATACTTTGAACTTAGCTCCACATACCTTGTAATAAATTGATAAGCGGTGTGATAAAGCGCTATATATGAACTACAAATTATAAAAGTTATTATTTTTATGTTAAAAATATGATACAAGGATTTTAATAATTTTGAAGTTTTATGCCAATTCGGAATACAACTTATGCCATAATATGAGTAATTAGTATCTATTTATTGACTTTGTCAAACAACATGATATTTCTGTCTTGGTACAGGTCAAAGAGAAAGGACGTAAACCGGGATCTGTGTCGGCTATACCAGACGATCAGTACAACTTCATAATTGGTATTCTAGAAGGACAAATACAGCTGAGTTCTATCTCAAAGAATGAACGCACCAAAGCCCAGAAGGCAGCCATTATGCGTTTATGGCGCAACAAGGGACTCCTGCAGGTTGCTAAAGTTCACAATCCCGTAACAGGGAAGAAGGAGAAACGGCTGATATCCAGGAAAGATGAGAGGATCATACTGAGGGAGAGTGAACGAGCTGTTGTTACACAGAAATACCACCAGAACTATAAGGGTAATGGAGCCCGTCGCCTCTTTGGAGTTGTGAGGGATTCTTTCATCGGGTGCAGTAGGCAGAGCATCCAGAGTGATCTCAAGAAGTTCAAAGATTCTCAGGAGCGCAAGTTAGAGCCATCAGTTGTTAACAGTCTTCCACTCCCTCTTGAGATGCCGAAGGTGCCACAGGAGCGCCATCGGATTGACTTTGTGTCTCTAGAGGCCATACCTGTTGAACACAGAGCCAAGACCTACAGGTATGTACTGGTGGTCCAGGATGTATTCACCAAGTTCATATGGCTGAGGCCTCTCACTAGGAAAGATAGTGTTGAGATATTAGACCATCTTGTGGCTTTGTATAGTGAGTATGGGCCACCCCAAGAAATTTTATTTGACCATGGAGAAGACTTTTATGACGCAATTAAACAAATGTGTGTTGATTCAAAAATAGAGACTATAAACAGTGTTGTGATACAACCTCAATGTGAAGAAACAAGTGACGGTTCATACAAACTTTGGAAAGAGAAAATGACGTTTAACTTGTCCCAGTTTGCAAAAGGTAATGCAAACTGGGTAGCAAAACTCCCGAGCTACCAACTAAGCCAAAATGAAGAAGGGCACCATTCACTGGGAATGTTAACCCCATTTGAATTGTATTTTGGACGGACTTCTAATACCATCCTTAGTAAAATGTGCTTGGGGGGAACTTGTTCTGAAATAGACATGGCCAACGTGAGCATGAAACTGGAAAATGAGTTCAGTCATGAAGCATTAGACCAAACACAGCAATCATCTGGGACACCAACACACACTTTCGCCAACAACCACTTTATGGAGAATATCCTCCAAAGAATCAGTTCTAAAAGCTCTAGTGACTTCAAAGCACTACACGCTTTTATAAACACTCACCTGAAGCTATCAACTTCAAAAGATTCCGTAGACACAATGAGGGATGATCTCATTGCACATGCAATGGAATTGGGATATTTTGAACGAGGAGATACCCCTAGGGATGGCAATTGCCTGTTCCATGTACTTGTTGATCAGTTAAGCAGGGCCAGGGTCAACAGTCGACTGGACCACAGGCAGCTGAGGCATCAGTTGGTTGATCACCTCAGGCGGAATCCCACAACATCAGATGGGGAGCATCTGCAGTCCTTCCTGTATGGAATGTCCTGGGAGGAGTATTTGAATAGGATGGAAGAAGATGAGTGGGGAGACCAGTTCATTCTTCAAGCCTTTTCCAATCTATACCAGGCGACCATTCAAATTATTTCAAGTCTGGGCGGGAGCTATAACTACATAGTGACCCCCACAGTGGGAACACCCAAAGGACAAGAGCTACTCTTGGGGCACATTTTTGAGAGGCACTATATCAGCCTTGAGCCCTTGGACTCACTGTCACCTGAAAACTCGCCCTTGTCAGTGCTTCACCCTGCCTCTGATAACACAACCGACACCCATGTCGTGGTGCAACAGGTGGAAACAAGCTATGAGGATGTCCTGCAGTACTTTGCAGAGGAAGATAGGATGCAGAAAAGAAGCAGGGTAGTATTTGAGAGAGAAGACAGCAATCCAACAACTGGATTCACACGCATATGCACCAAAGGCCCCCGGTCGAGATTCTTTCTGGACTTTATGAATGAGAGTGGCCGGCATTACACCACCAATGGGACAGTTGCACTCGTCCCGGAAGAAGATATGCAAATCTACAATGGAATTGATGATGTCATTGGTCAAAGTCTGAGCGATGGGGACTGGATCGAGGAGATCTGCCCACCGTTCATTTATTGGGTGACGAGGGTTCGATCTTGGACTCAACCTGTGCAGCGTTTATCCGCCAATGTTGCTATCCTTCTCCATGCAGAGTGTGATGAGTACAGATCCTGGTGTCACCGTGTTAAAGACAGTATGCCTCATGTAGTGCTCTAGAAGTAACTCAAGGCCATCACTCTTGCCAGGAACAATTTGCCCTCGACTGAGTTGTTTAAAGAAACTACAAGGTTTCTTCAATCAGAAGTCAAGAACTACTGTTGGAAATTAATGATGAAATTCAAGTTATTCTTGTAGTATAAAAAGGGAATATCTATCGTATGTAATGAAATGAACTTTCAGGAGGAGGGGCCGATTTCACAAAGAGTTTAGATTGATCTTAACTGCAAATTAATCTTAATTACTAAGCAAAGCGTGATGACATAATTCAAATCACCATAATAGTGATAACCCATTTTTAATGTGAATTTTAATTTTTTATAAAATTGAGCCCTGATTTAAAGGGTCTTGCTATGCTAAGTTTGAATAATTTTCCTCTCATGTAAAATGTGAATGTATTATGAAATTATTTAGTTGTGCAAGTACATGTAACAATAAAGTCCACAGAGTTGTGCAATATTTCCAACCATTAATAATGTTTGATCGGTAAGCAGATGTTTATAAGAAACTCGTTACTTCAATGGACTACTTCGCGATTACCCAGTACTCGGTTAGCCGTGGAATGAGGTGCATTCTGGTCTAGCTCGCGACCAAACTTTATCGCTAACGAGACTAGTACGCACCTTATTCCATGGCTAATGCGCGCGTAATGACTACGTATTTGTAAAGTAGTCTACTGGGCCCAATTTCATGGCTCTGCTTACCGTAAGCAATCGTAAGTAATCGGCCCTTACAGAAGCAGGGAATTCTTTGCTTACGTCAAGCGTATTTCACAGGTAAGCACAGAATGTCTGCCTGTGCGCGTGCGTACTCCCCATTTCTAGGAATTCTTCGCTTTTTATACACAGCTAGCGCAGAAATTCGGGCCTGCACAGTAAGCGGAGAATGGTGATCGCAAGCGCAGAATTCAGTGGTAAGCAGAGCCATGACATCGAGCCCAGATCCCTTGCAGGACACGCAGCTCACTTAACACGCACCTATCGTATCTGCCATTTTGGGAGTCCAAATGTACACAAAGGAATTGACTCCTAAAAATGCCGGAAATGGTACAATCGCAAAAATTTGCGGAGATGCATTTCGTGTTTTCTTGCGCAGCGCACTTTAAACACGCTTATCAATTTCAAATGAGTATATACTTTTTTACGCGATCATCCTAAACTTCATAAAGATAGACATGTCACAAGATCAAAGTAGAATGGGAGGGGACCAGTTGCTCTTTGAATTGATGCCTTTTTGCGGCCATCCTCCCAAAACATCTGTACACAGCTGTTACATCTGTACAAGAGGAAAATAGTGTGTTAATGTGGGGAACATATGGGGGTGGGGGTGTAAAGGCTACCCTCTTTGCCCCCATATCGGGCATGGCTATAAAACCGGAGGTGAAAGGGAAATGGACTGGGCCCTTCGTGTCATCACTTTAATCACACTGGAAGACAGGGAGCCTTGCAAGATGGCTTTTCTTTGTGTTAAAGGGACCCGTTAATCGTAGGCATTTGTCTGATAGTACTTTCACTCTTTGCCGTTGTGACTCTTGGCCTGTTATAAAAACTTATATTTTATATATCCAAACTTATTTGCTTTTTTGTACTGCCCATAATAATATTAAAAATAAATGAAACGTCCACACTTTTGAAGAACAAAAATGGCTTGTAATGGAACAAGAATAGAACACGGAATGAAGCTGTTCTTATGCCCGTAATAGCTTCAAACCTTATGTCTGTATCATAAAATATTTATCACTTCCCATCACATTATGCATCTTCGATCCAACGCATAAATATTATCAGCCTAGGTTAAGTGCCGAACCCCAAGTTCAAAGGGTGGCCTGAGCTCATTGTGAATGCACCATTGTACTTAAAGGTCGTGTAGGCTGCAGAAAAAACAACGTAGCTTTATAAATAGCCATAGCCATAATTATGTTTGTGTGGTGTGTAGGACTACTTGCCTTTGGCAGAAATTACTAAATAAAAATTATGAATTTCTTTACTAAAAAACGCCACAGAAATAACACCTTGTCATCTTCCATTTATTGAATGAGGGGTCATACATTGGTAAATACTCCAAAAATTAATGGACCATAACCACTTACTTTGTGAGAAGCACTGCAGGTAGTATAAACTATTTTGAGAAAGGGTTTCTCTCGAAGTAATATGGCATGGATAATTGCTCACCCCAAAACATTTGAATCGGAGAAATAATGCACGAATCATCTCTCAGATGTCAGAGAGTTGATGTCCGTTCGCGAATGCTGCGGCCAGAGATGCAGTTGGTACCCGCGGTCACCTCGCTACACGTCGATGGATTCGACGTTCTTGTGAAAATACACTGACAGTATATTTGTCATGTTTTCTCAGCAATTAGACACCGTATTCAGCTGAAACTTTTACATATGTGACTTTTATTATATCGTTCTTGATAATTATGCTTATATGGCCTATCAGCATTACGTTGTCCAAAACCAAACGATGACCTTATACCTTTTAATGAAACATGTATGTGTTGGGTATACATGATGACGTCATGATGATGAAATCTTGGCGCAGTCCCCAGAGGCGGGATCCCACGTGACGTGCTTTCTCCCAGTAGCGTGTCCGTTATTATGTCCATGATGCACGCAGCAGGTTTTTGGAGCCAACTGGGTGGCTTTTCTTAGATACTACGGGATCACTATCTCCCTGGCCATGGCGATATTATACCTTTACCAATGAGTGACAATTTGTTTTTATCAGCAGGCTGGTCCTTCAGACATTAGTTGGCTTGAAAATGTTCACTGGGCATCATTTCATCCGAGTATTGCCGACGTGTGTAGTGGTTTTACTTACAGGTAAGTAATTTATTTCTTATTAAGTAATACACCACAAATTTATTTCTTGTTCAACTTCCATGATTGAAAGAGCTACATTTTCTTACCTCCGTTTACCTCGTCAGTGCAATTGCCATATATTTTACGAAATTATGTTTTAGTTCACCATTGGTGTACACCCTTTGTTTCTTTCTCTTTCATTTTGAACCTTTTGTAAATCTTATTGTAAAAACATAAAATCGCAATTGAGGGGACTGTGATTCACAGTGCAAAATGCTGTTTTATGATTATTCATTGTTACAAAATACTGTTTCGTTGTCTCGTGTAAGAGAATGATAAGTAAGAAAATAAGAATACATATCACATATAACGTCACTTTAAAAGCACAACTGTAAAGGCAAAATGGTGGAAATTTGATCACATCCTTTAAACTGGTATCAATCAAGTAGGCTAAGTCTTTGTCATCGGGCAGCCCCTATATATGTACTTCAATGCCAGAAAATTGGCAAAATAAGTGTTCGTGAAAACTCAAAACTGTAGTTTTTTGGTGTTATTATCCTTGTGCAAATAATTAGTTTTATTACGAAACTATTGCGTTTTATTACTTAAAACTTGGGGGAAATGATAACACCCAAAATATGTAAAATATCGATTTGACAAAATGAATGATTTATTTTTCAATTAATTTGCAGTTCGTGACAACGGTGACGAAATAGCCACACCCCGCCCCCAATTGAAAATATATGGTTACGCCACTGCTAACAAAATTTTGCTAACTACAATGTCCTCGGTACAGGGAGTACTACTCGAGTACCATTTTGATGGTAGCCAACTCGTACTCGTTCTCGTGTAGCAAAGTTATACTTTCCCCTTAGAGATCCAAGTACTCAATTCTCGGCTTTTGAGCCCGGTATTCGGATATCGGATATCAGAATACTTGGTACGCGGACAAAAATACTCGTACTCGAGTACTGCTCACCCTAGTACTCGGCAGAACTTGATACTCGGCTGTTGAACCCGGTATTCGGATACCAGAATACTTAGTACGCGGACAAAAATACTCGTAGTTGAGTACTGCTCACCCTACTCGGCAGTACTTGATACTCGGCTGTTGAACTCGGTATTCAGATATCAGAATACTCGAGTACTGCTCACCCTAGTACCCGACTGGAAATTACTTACAATGGCAGTATTCACGTATGCACAGTCTATAGTCATGATGGGATACGATCACTTTAAAAGTGTTGATATTAGTAAGTAAGACTTATAGGCCTAAGGTGCATTTTTCCAAAGATACAATGCGCTGCTAATGAATGCTTCAAATTAATATTGACTGTATGACTGATTTGGATATCAGGTCTTGCTCTGATGGAACTGTGGGTGTTGGGTTATCGATCACAGACCGTGCTAGTTCTGTTGAGTATTAGCGACCATGCATTGCTCTTTTGCGCGTGTTGTGTTGAAGACTTTTGCCCTTGGATTCTATACCAGTCAAGGCAAATATCGACTAAGCAGTATTTTGCTGCCACGACAATAATGAAAATCGGAAATTTGTTAGTCGCTCAAGGAAGTTTTCGAAGGATTTTTAGCAACCGGTTTTTAGCAACACAGGCCTTAAAATTAAGTATTAAAATAGATCCCTCTCAACAAACCGTATCCTTAAAAAAATGCCAGGGAACAACTTTTAAGTGGTAGCTTTTATGTAGTAGTTTCGGTGTATTAAAAACTATTTTTCTTTTCACACGCAGACAATGTATTTGTTTTTAACCCCCACGATAGATTGTCTCATAAATAATATAATTTGTAATGACAGAGAGCGCTGAAAATGGGCGTGTTTAAGAAGAATACAAATGGAGACTACAGTTTATTATTGGCAAGACGTGCCCTTAGAAACGAATGGTGCACCCCCTTGTGCCCCCTAAAAAATTTACCTACTTTCGTGGCTGCTAGTGTTTGTGAATAGGATGGTCTCATTCACTATGAATTAAACTTATGAATAAATTAAAATTATGAATAAAGGTGTTTCTCATATGGCTACACTTACTGAGGGTGGTAAAATTTACCCCATGGGTGTTGTCACAGATATCAACTAGAGAATCAGAATTAACACCCAAGGGTGTTAAAATAACACCAACATAATTGTGTTGACAGAAATAAGTCTTATTTTAACACCCTGTTGTACATTTTTATTTATTGTTTAAATTGTTTAATTTTTTTTATTTATATGTTATATATCTGACCACTCCCCCGGGGTGTAAATTTTAAACCACCAGATTGTGCAGTGTATATTTACCTAGCGTTGCTAATACATTGGAGGTAGAAAAACAAAATGAAGAGACCAAAGGTTTTCTTCAATAATATGCATATTGCACGAATTGCCCGATTATTAATTTCTACCCAATCTGAGATTGTACTCCTGTTACGTCCTTCGCTATCTGTGATGGCTATGCGGTATTCTCCAGTTCATCGAATGGAAGAAATAATTTCCCTTGAATAGCCCATGCATTTAGTATTATCTGTGTGAACTAATAACAGTGAACAAACTATTGACTCAGAGCAGAAAGGAACTAGAGTGTTTCTTTTAAGCACTCAAAACTGATGAAATGTGGTTCATGGTGACATAATGTAGGATAAGGTTGCGCTGAGCTGCACTACAAGAACTTCCGGGTCATTTCTGGGACTGTGTAAACACGACATGTAAATGGGTATAACTGACGCAGAATACAAGCTTAAAACCGATTTTGCTGGCTATAGTTTCCGGGTCAGCCTGACCCAGAACTTGGTCAGGCCCCCTGCGACCCTAAATCCGGGTCATTTCTGATCCGGAAGGATTTACATCGTTTTATCGCGAGGTTAGAGACTCATTTCCTCCCATTTTCAGAAGGACTCTATCTATTCGAAAAGTAGTGCATCTCAAAACTGCATTCTACCTCTGAGCTCCTGTTTAATGAGCTTCTGCTATTGTCTCCGGTTCAAGAGTACTTTTCGTAATGGACGAGTCATCTTGTGGCACGGCAACGCAATAAAAACTTGTTGCTTGGTGCTATTATCATTTTGTTGCGACCAGGCGAGTGCTATATCTTTATGAGTTGTGTCATTTTGTTGATTGTCATCAGTGTTTTGATAGGTGTGGAGGGAATAACTATATCAGTCACTGTTCGTGCCATAGTGCATTCTTTCTACTCGAAGCCATGTAACCAAACCGAGGCTAATCGGTAAAATAGTCTGGTTACTGGTATTTGTGACTTTTAATCCTGTTTAACAACTGTGGGTGTTTGTATACGCGTCGTCAAAAATGTTATAGTCAGTGGACGAAATTACACGTTTCGTTTTGAGGCACCGTAATGTCGTATTAGTTCTGTCAGAGTATCACTAATCTGTTCATAAATTCATACAATTTTTAATGGTTTTTTGTGATACATGATGGCCATCTCAATTATGTATTTTATAGCTCCATGAGAAAAATCACGTGATGTATGCCTGCAGGCAATTTATGGGCACTTTGAAATGGTAACCTTGGAAAATGTTAAGTCATTAACTCAAAAATTGTTGCTTTTTTGTAGAACAACTGTGCACGCAATATGTATTAATTATTCATGTTAGCTTGCCTTATAATAATATAACTTGAAGCAACCTTCAACCAGATCACAATTTCCCTCAAAAACCGACATAGGTGTTTGCATTGAAGCTTAGTTTATGGCCGCATGGCTACAAAGCGGGTCATGTTCAATTTTGGAATGAAATAACACCAGATGTGTCAAAAGCTATAGACGGCCTAAACGTTACTCTAATGACATACGATTCAGGTTATGTAAATTGTTTCATGTTTGAGTTTCATTTTTACGCGGGAAGGAGTAAAGGTCAAGATGCGGTCACATTTGTAAATACAGTATCACTTGTGCTGTAGGAGATATACATGTATGTTTTATACATGGTGTATCCCAATATCTGAAAATAACAGACACATTACAAAACTACATTACTTCAAAGGGTGTGGTTTCAACAATGTATTATCAACAGCTCTCAAATGCCCCTCTACCAAGTAAGTTTTCATGGTCACTAATTTATGGGGGTAGTTACCAAAGGCACACCCTGCATTTACCGTTATTTTATACCTGCTGACGTCACAAATGGCGACACATGTTTTCTATACTATATTTTGCTTATATGCTACAAGATGGCATAAACACTTATCACCATGTAATGGAAACCCTGAAAAAATACAAGGATGTTGCCTTTTGATGTAGTTTTTACGTCGATGGTGGGCGCTGTAGCACACGATGACGTCATAATATTTAGTTGTTGAAAGTTTGGGTCTCACTTTAAGATTGATAATAATAGCTTTATAGGATTCAATCATGAGTACACATCATAAAGTTAAGAGCACCGCAAAAATAGCGCGGGCATAGGGTGCCTATTAACTTGGACGTATGACTGGACAAACCCATTGTACCGTCCTTAACTTGGGGGCATTAACGTCGTTGCGTCTACACGTTCAATTTACGTGTGTGATGCCGGCAGCGAATTCGGCACAGCGGGAGAACACCAACACAATCTTATCGTCATAAATCATCTTGGGCTGTCGTCATCTTAGGTTTATGATGTTTTCATCCCGCAGTAAATTATCAAAGCATCTCAACATGTCGGATGGCACTTCTAGAGTTCCGTACATAACACTTCGTGATACAACTGTTAAAAAAACCCCAATGCATCGGCTTATTTCCGTGTACGGGTTTTAAATTTACCTTTTAACTGTCAAAGAGCATCTGTAGCCTAGTGCACGGACGGAATCCAAGTCGTCCCGAAAATCGGCTCGTCACAAATTAAAACAAAACAATTTAAACAGGTAACACTGACGCAATGGTGACGTTATGTTGTAAAGTAACTAAGTTGAGCTAAAAACTACAATATGGTACAGATGGGATAATGTTAAGTGTAACTGTGTCAAAAAAAAACCCCCAAATATAACAAAACTGCCTATATAAAGCCTTTGGGGGTGTCGTCGATAAGAGAAATATTAATAAATAAATCAAAATGAAACACACACTTTCACGGACTCAAAATGCATTTCAACGCGTGGCTAAAACCAATAAAAATCAAAATAAATAAGATAAAAAGTCTGGATTAAAACAAAAGGGGCTCGGGCTAAGAGCCGAAACCACTAAAAAGCCTGCCTCTTGTCAGACAACCGTAGCACTTTCTAAACTCATCAAGTAATAATTAAAACCACAAGGAAACCTGACTGGGTAATTTTGTTTTACATAATTTGGGGTAGAACAAAGACAATTTGACTCGATATCATTATATAATATGTGACCTCGGCATAAGCCATAGTGGAGATTGACTGATGGGTAAACTTTAAATAAAAATTTGGGGTTGAACAAAGAAAATTGGACCCCAGATTACCATTAAACAATAAGTGACCTCGGCATTACGAGACTCCGATTGACCTACGAAATTCCGCTCGACCGTTGTTCACAGCCGTACGTCTTTAGTTGGCTCCGATGCGAGGAGTTGTGGCAGCACAGTTATTTATAGGCAAATGATTCTCCGAACGAGCTCCGATCGATTTATCCTTGACCGGGCATTTGCTGACTTACAGACAGTCTGTTCTTTTGGGGTTTTAATATGAAAATAGGTTTACTTAAGACTGTCGAGGGGCGGGCTAAACATGGGAAAAACATAAAACAGCAACAAACAAACAAAATAACAAACAAACAAACAAACACCCCCAACACCCCAACAAACAAACACGCTGACGGAAACCTTGAACGGATTTTGTTTACTAAAAAGTTTATTATTTCTCATTGTTTTTCTCGTGAATTCTATAAATTTTATTAGAAACCAAAGTGAAGTTATTACATTTTAGTTCTTTATTGAGGGTTGGAAATTTTACCGAAACCCGCTTTTTACCATTCGAATTTGCGGGGGAAAAATCGATATACTCTTTTTTTTGGTCAGTTGGCCATAGCTATTTTATTGTATGGCTGAATTTTAGAAGCAGCTTAACCATGCCTGATGGAGTGACCTTGGATGTATTTGAGACTAGTTATACTTCCAGGGAGTAGCATGTAAGGAGGGATTTAAGAATGGGATGATATCAAATATATATTGTATCCAGGCCAAACAATGCCAACTGCAAACCAAAAAACCCATTGAAGGGGAAGGGGAAGTCGTAGCTGCCTTACCGATGTGGTTTCATCAAAGCCTAGAGCGCCGAAAGGTGTAAGTAAGATGGGGGTATTGGAGCTACATCTTTTATTGGAACGTGCAATGTGCACGGACACCATTTCAGGAGGCAAATATTTTGTATCATTGATAGCAATGGTCATCATCGGTTAAATTTTTGCATCAAAAGAGTTGCTTGCTTAGTTAAATGGCGTTCAGTGCACACTTCACATTTCAGTGCGAGACCCATCTTGCGCCTTCGGCACTCTCTAATCGTTGGTTTTCATTGTCCACTGTGAAATTATAGGATCATACGGGATCGGTGATAGAGCTAACAAATAGTCAGAGACAATGTTCATGTTTGGTGTGATTAACCATATACATGAAAAATTGTGAAAATTTTGGCTTAATCCGTTGTGTGAGTCAGGAGAAAATAGTGAAAAACCATGTGACAGTTATCAGCATTATTGTGAACACATTATCAGCTGTCATAATCAGCTGTTGCGTTTGTTTGTTGGGGGTGGTTTCAGATACAGTTTTATCGAATATAATTCATTTCAGGGTGAAATTTCGCTCATAAAAAAATGGTTTAGTATAAACTTTATAAGCAGTAGGCTTTCAAACTAAAATCAAACAATAATTGTTCCCTTACGAGTCCTTTATAAAACCTTTAAAGTGTTGTGATGGCGCCCTCTTTCATATATTGATCTAAAAAAAAAAAATCTCCTAAATTTTCCCTTTCCTTACTAAAACAAGCTGCAAATTTGTTTTTCTCCGAACGCTCGATCGTGTATGCATCCGCTCAGTAGGAGCTGTGTTTTACATCTGCACACTAGACCGCCCTCTAACTCGATGTAAAGAACGAGAAATTTATGGAGCCAAAAATCCAAGAAACATGTAAAAAAAATTTGCTCCATGAAAAGTTTACATAAAGCTGTTCTGATAGACACGATTTAAGAATGGATATTCTTTCCATCACAATATCCATACGATACACTACCATACATGTTTTTAATCCACCCAAAATACTCAAAAGGAAAGTTTGATCTTATATAAGAAAACCATTAAATAAGAACTTTTTTATTTATAATATTTCTGTCTCCCTTCTGTCTTTTTTTCATAGCAAACATCTGCATTGTCGATTGCCGTGAGATGTCGGCTTACTACGGTCCTGTACCCAAGCCGGATCCCGGTCAGCCTCACGGCAGATACTACTGGCTGAAATCAGCCATGCAGAATCTTCAGAGTGGGTGTCCATCAAAGCGAGACACATCAGGGAAAGGGACCCTCAGCGGAAGTATCGAAACGGAAACTACCCATTCGTTTGAGAATGCTGGAACAGAAGTGACCTTTTTGGTTGAAAGTACCCCCTGTAAGTGGTCATCCTCTCCAAATATTGTATGCTCCAAATGGGACAGAGGGTACCCCCTCATACCCATACTTTAACGCACCATTTTCAGAGGGTACCCCTTCATACCCATACTTTAACCACTATTTTCAGAGGGTACCCCCACATACCCATACTTTAACGCACTATTTTCAGAAGGGTACCCCCTCATACCCATACTTTAATGCACTATTTTCAGAAGGGTACCCCCTCATACCCATACTTTAATGCACTATTATCAGAGGGTACCCCCTCATACCCATACTTTAACGCACTATTTTCCTCTTGTACAGAAGTACCCCCTAAAACCCTCTCAAGAATTCACGAGATTCCAAGCACACAATGAAGACACAATGGGAAGGGGTACGCCCTGTCCCATATTGAGCACCAAATGTCTCCAAACGACAGAGTGATATCAACCTCTGTTTTTATTAAGCAATGCAAAGTTGCTGGTCAATGAAGCTCTTGTACAGGTATTTGGTCCGCATTCAGGAATAGGCCATCATTAACTTTCTTAACGTTTACAAGAATGCAAGCCATTCCCATGGAAACATCTCTATTTTGATAGCTGACTTTGATCTTCAACATGACAAATATCTATTCACCATTGATCTGCATTAGGATTGATTGCAATGGAAATGCCACGTCGAGCGGTTTGCAAGTGAAAACACGCATGCGCAAATGACTTACGCAAGGGGTTATGTTGTGTGTATGGGGGTGTCTATCCGATGAAACTTAGGATTTTAACAAAAGGGATCCAGATATGTTGACAGAGGGAGGACGTCCTCGCTCCACCTTTGTTTACAAAACCACGGGGACATCACTTAGAAAGCCAAGGCCTTATGCATTGACGTCATCACGCTGCCATCAGGTAAAACGATGATAAAACAATGGAAACGTAAATGGAAACGTCAACAATAGAAACAACATCTATGACGCGCAGCTCGTAGGATGAGCCAATGAGCAACCTCCATTTAACCTCTAGACGAGGGTGCCCTACTCAAACGACGTCATGTGCATAAGGTCTATATGAGAACAAAGAGAAGTCAATGATTTATGGGGTCGACAAACATCAGTATGTGCCATGCATAGAGTTATATATAGGAACTAGATGGCGCACTGGTAATGCTACGTGCACAAACGCGACGGGACCGCAAGGAGACACGAGCGCCATTTTGTACGAGGCCAACATTGAATATGAAATACGCGGTGTGCTTGCTAAATACACACTATGCGGTCTAAGAAACATTCAAGCGGCTGTTTTAAAGTTGTTTCGTGGGGTTTATCTTAATCGTTTCAATAGAGGATGAACACACAAGCCATGATTTATTGTCCAAAGTGAAGGAATATAATTCTAAAATATTATATTTATTCGGAGATTAAATACTTAAGTACTACGCTCTTCACTGGCATTCATAAATTTCACAGTAAACCTTTTCATTGTTAACCATTGCTCTGTTGCAACACGCACTAACAATCGAGACACAAATATGTTTTTTTTACTACTTTACGTAATGGCCGCCGCTGCCCTTGTCAGGCCGCGTAACTATGCTAGTAAGCGGGACATATGCGTAGCACGACGGGTTTCCCGCCTGTAACAGTTCAAAAAGAAACGGGGCCTGTAAAGTATATGTGTATTGTATGTTTGCTCTACAGACGTGTACAACCCGCTTGGCATGGAGAACAGAGGCATCCCTGATGACAGCATTACATCTTCATCATACCATTCAACATGGGTCTCCAGGTATCCGCCACAGTACGCGCGTCTTAACGTTTATCGTAGGTTCCTTTCAGACGATTTTTGATAATTTTCAACGCATTTGAAAAATTACTTTACAATGGAGCCAGTATTTTGTGTTCGTTCGGCAGCGGTAAAATCTCTTGTTGTCCTGTTTTTCATCTTCTTGCGCTCAACTTTTCTCGTTCAAGATTTAAAATGAATTGAACCCATTGAAACTCATCATGCAATTGGACCTTAATAAGAAGACGGCATAATTTATCAACGTCATGATGACGTCACCATGCATCGAATGACATTAAATCAAAGTTTAATACTAAAAATTGTAGCTCCTGATAGGACCCCGATTTGACTACACCTTCCGTCTCAAACCGGAAGTTGATTTGAAACTAGAAACATTAATAAAAGTAATAAATTCATCTCTGCAGTCGATATGAAATGGAATCTGGACATGTTACCAATGCATGAAATAGCTCTTTACTTATGAACTTTTCAAAATACGTATGTGCTCTACGATTACAAGTTTAAAATGGTGTTAACTTTCAATTTACAATTTACTCGGGCCAAGTTTTGTCGTAATTTTTTTTTACTTATGGATAATATCAAAAAGAGTTTTATTGTGAAATATTAACGTATTTGATCGTTGCAAAAGGAAATTGTGATATAAAGAACCTGCCGTTTTTCACTTGAACGGAAAAGCACGTATGTTACGCACCATTATGTCCTACATTGACCATAATGTCCGACTTAATTTTTGAACCATTGTGTCCGCCCCATTGTGTCCGTAAAACCATAGTGTCCGCCCCATTATGTCCGTAAAACCATTGTGTCCGCCCCATTATGTCCGTAAAATCATTGTGTCCGCCAACAATGGTTTTACGGACATAATGGGGCGGACACAATGGTTTTACGGACACAATGTGGCGGACACAATGGTTTTACGGACATAATGGGGCGGACACTATGGTTCAAAAATTAAGTCGGACATTATGGTCCATGTAGGACATATTGGTGCGCAACACACGTACTTCATGGTGTCCCTGAAAAAAGGACCCCAGTGTGCTAAGGTGTCATTGTTGTATTCTTGACTTCAACATAATTCAAATATAAAACTGAATTGATACTCATCAGTCACGTGAAACTCAACATCAAGACGGAACCTGAACTATGACGTCATGATAGCGTCATCAAGTGTCATTAATTTAAGTTTAATAGCTGCAAAAATTCATCACTCCTGGTAAATACAAGGGATTTAGACAATTTATCTATAAAACATTTTTGGAAAAGTCATAAAAAAATAAATATAAGTGAAACAGACATGATCCCAATTTGACCATGTCTTCCGAACCAATCCAGAAGTTGAAATAAAGACCATGTTGATCGGGCCAGTATATGGATAGAACTTAAAGGGGTTCAGCTATTTTTGCAAAAAAGAAGAAGAAAGATAATAAGTAAAAAAAAAATAAAAATAATGAACGAGTATTTAACTAAAGTGTGTTTTCGGTCTACTGGCTTTAGACCGGCCGGTCATCGGAACGCAATTTTACTTCTCTGTTGTAAAGTTGTCATTTATAAGTAGGCCTTTATCCATTTTAAGTGATGACATGTTTTACTCTTAATTGTGAACCCTTTTTATAAAACGCATTTCTTCTGAACAGAATATCCATGGTGTGCAGACGGAAATGACGACGCTCCTTGGATACAAGTTGACTTCAACGACAACGTGCACATCACAGGTCTCACCACAAAGGGATATATTTACAAGAGTGTACACTACTACGTCAAGACTTACACAGTTGCGTATAATGAAGGTCAGTCTTGGAGTGATGTGACGTCACAAGATGGAACACCTCAACAGGTAATAATGGCAGAAAAAAACAAATTATGTAAATCACTTCGTTTTTCGACAAATATGACCATGTTAAAGAGAAAAAAGCAAAAAGCGCTCGCCTGTCCTAAATAATTCTATAACAAATGAATAACCAGTTCCTTTAAAGACACGCTGAATCGTAAACAACTTGGATTATGCTTGTATCTCTCAAACGAAGCAACATGTTATAAAACCCTAAAACAGTAAAACATCACCTCACAAAAAAAAAGGAGAAGATTGATAAAAAAGAAGAAAAAAAAGAAGAAGAAGAAGAACAAAAATAAATCTACTCATAAATTTTTATTTTCATTGCAACATTGACTCTGAATTTGTGCAAAACTTAAGTGTTAACCGTCTAGTTCTTTGACTAAGTTGGTGATGGCTTCTTGGGGCCCCTCAGGCCGCTGGTCCTGACCATCGGGAAAACCTTTAGCGTTATACCCCCTTCAACTCTACTCTATTCAGCAGTATTTTTCACAAATTTCAAGCCACTTCAAATTTGTTCACCTGGCAATGTGAACGTAATTCGCTTAATTCTACTAATCTTTTGACAGTTCACCGGTAATATTGATGGGATTAACGCTGTGACGGTCAGGTTTGACGAAGCTTTGCACGCGAGGTACATACGTATTCTACCCACTTCATGGAACGAGATGTATACAAATGAAAACTGCTGTTTGCATTTTGAAGTATTGGGATATAGATAATTTTCTGGGTATGTTGTTGTCTAAAGTAAAAATCTGTTTACTAAGAAAATGATATTTTTAAGGAAACTCTTTTTTTGTGCACTTTGTCATTTAAAAAAATAACTGTTCTGGTTAATTTAAATCCATTTAAATGGAAGGTTTGAAACTGCGACCGTTATGAGGTTATATTATTTAGCGTATTGCCTCAAAGTGCTTATACAGATAAACGGAGGTGTTACAGATCTGCTCGTTATTAGAATTCGAAGTGCCGAAAATGTCAACGGGACATATCCTCGTCAGACTCCCATTTGAAAGAATTACACAACTAGCGCGTGGTTGAACACATAACGAACACTCGACGAAAGCAAGATGACAAGTACAAAGAATTCACGTACATGTACAATGGAACGAGTTCTCGGGAAACACTCCGTGCGACTGTAATCTGCAAGACCCTCAATCTCCGGAGTGATTTTGGGTCCATTTTACTCTATCTGCAAACCGAGGAATCCTTCACAGAGGATAAGGCATTGTAAAATTGATACATTGTTCAAACATCGCGGTTGTGTTTTATTACGTAAAATCATTTGAACTTGCTGACTTGGTAATGTTGCACTTTGTCTTGGACAATTATCACCATTGCTTATGCAGTAGTGCACCCACAAAGAGTTTATAAGGTACGTATTGTGTTTAGTATTATTTGAGTAATGATGATGCACCTTGATATACTTGTATGATTTTTTTCGTATATATGAATACTGCTATGTTTTGGCAACCGAAGCAAACAAAAGTAGAGGACCAAACCCAACACCAGATCACACTCTAAAAACTCGTGTCAAAATTGAGCCGGATTCCGGGTCTCATTAGGGGGTCTGACCCATTTCTGTTAAAATTCTTTTTAATTTGGGTTTGAATAAAGAAAAATAATAAAAATTGACTGGAGCGGGACTTGAACGAACGACCTCCGGATTAAAGTACCGGCGCTCTACTAATTGAGCTATCCAGCCCTATGTAGGGAGACCGCCAACATACGGCTGGATGCGAATTGTTTTTCCCCAGCGCGGTAAAGGCCAAGATTTGCATGCCTCGCTCTCATTGGCTGGGACTTGCTGATGAATTATTCATTGAAAACAAGCTATGTACATAGATATAGAATATAATACCTAGATCGGCCGCGCGTACATACGCGCCATA